>JAQJVL010002014.1:0-41330 GCA_035578905.1 Stictocephala bisonia
TATATATATTAGGATGTAATAAAATTAAACTGAGTACCCTTATATTTATTTTTATTAAAAATTCATTATACAACATGTTTCGACTTTCTGGTCATTTTCTAGTATAAATTAAATAAGTTGAGAATTTAATTCCAGGACAAACTGGAAGACCATTCAAAACACGCTTTCAAGAACATATACAAGCTCTCAGAAGCTATAACACAACTACAATGAAATCCACATTCGCAGAACACTTGCTCTCTACAAACCACACGTACACAAAAATAGAAGAAAACATGGAAATATTACATTTTATGAAAAAGGGCAAGAAAATGAATGCAACAGAAGAATTACATATATATTTGGCACAACAAGATAATCCACTGAACATGTTGAACACACAAATCAATTATACAAACCCTATTTTTGATAAGATTCGATACATTAAAAATTATTACTAAAAATATCACCAACTTATCCACATTCATCAATATTTACAAAAACCACATGTTTTACAATTTTATTTTAAAAATTATTATATACTCAACTTATTTATTTATATATATATATATATATATATATATATATATATATATATATATATATATCTAAACTAAACACAATAATTTTGATTAGTTGTTTGTAACTGTAACATTTGATAAATAAAACTTTTTACTTCCTGCCTTCCGATATTTTTATGTGGTATTGTTTTGTTTAATCTTTTTTCATAGCTAATATAATGTAAGAAACTAAGAAAGTATATTATTAATTGAAACAACGTGGATTATGAAGATTTTATCTGCTCACTCATATCACAGATCAGATTTTCTTTGCAAGCCAATTATACTGTTTCACAGCCGGCTGATATGTTTATCTGATGGTTCAGTTCAAAGTCTACCGCGAAAACGTAGCGAAACTTGTTGGCACAAGCTGTATCCAACCAAACTGATGCTAAAATTCAAGCGTCACCAAATGCAGTCATTTGCTTTCAGAATTGCCTCCTCTAAAAAAAAAAAAAAAATGACTGTGTACATGCCAAGAAGAGTGGATCTGTATTCTGTGGGTATTTCATTTAGTAATAACAAGGTTACAACTAACCGGAAATAAGCTGTGAATGATATAACCAAATTTGAAAATCTGGGTGACAAAAACTGTAGTTCAATCGATTGATAATAATAACTAAGCAGATTTACTAAAAATAAATTTTAAAGTCGTTTGGGATGAATTAGTTTTTAAATTAAGATCGGTAATGAAATGTGTGCAACTTGAAATTATTTCGATACATGAGGCTACACTGAACAACAGATAAATAATTATTTCATAACGAAGCATTCATGAAAACCTAGCGTAATTAAATGAAAACCATACACGTAGTCGGATAATGTAGTAGGTCGAGTCGATATTGGCGACGAGATGCAGTCTGAAATATCAGCTATGTGCCAACTAGTGATACAATGAAGATTGTGTTCAGCTAAATTATAAACTTATGAATAAAAAACGAGACGTTTGATAAGGCTTCGGTTCAATAAAAATTATTTTCCGAATCTAAATTCGTTGCATTTTGTTTAGAAAAGGTCTTCTAACATGTTTCTCCCTCACTTGAGTTGATTCGTGGTTGTTTTACAATTTACATTGACATCTACATGAACAGGGTACGACATTGATGTCAATTTCTAGTGAGTTTACAAATCAAAATTATCGTACTTTATAACGTTTTACACTCCAACTGTGTATTGTCTAACCTAGTCAGAAAACCTTTCAACATTTTGACAGGAAAAAATATCGTGTACGCAAATGTTACATACAGTTTTGGCGATCTAAGATGTTGACGGAATAATAATTAATAGACGTTCAACACGGATATACTTATTTTTTATTTGATGAAAAATAAATTAATAATGTTATGTCACACGCTGCTAGAACGCCATTACCATATTTTATATGGCAATAGACAAATTCTTTATTAACTTAACATCGAGAAAATGCAATAGCGTCAACTTTTATATAGGTTTTTCCTTCAGTGGATGTGTTCTTCATTCTTCCTCCAGTCCAGGAACTCGTCAATGGAGTAAAATGGTAGGTTGGTGAGCCAGTTGGTCAGGGCTGTCTTCAACTTCTTCATGTTCAGCATCTTTAGATCTTCTGGTAGGAGGTTAAAGAGTTTCGTCCCCATGTAGGATGGTTTCCTCTCATATGATGCAGTGTGATGTAGAGGGAGGTGAAAGTTTTATGCATGACGAGTGTTGTGTGTGTATATCAAGGCCTCGTTGAAGCTGTTCGATCGTGACATACAATATGACTTCTTTTATGTATAGGCCGATGAGTGTTAGCACATTTGTAGTTTTGAAGGCTTTTCTGCAGCTTTCTCTTGGGCTAAGGCTGGCCATAATCCTGATTGCTCTCTTCTGGAGAAGAAGAATTCGATTAAGGTTCCCTGCTGTTGTGCCTCCCCAAACTGCAAGGCCATATCGTAAGTGGGACTCGAACAGTGCATGGTAGGCAGTTTTTGTTGTAGCATCGTCACTGACGAGGTTTTCTCTTTTCAAAATGTACAAGCAGGAGTTCAGTTATTTTGGGAGTGTGTCAACATAATTGTTCCAGTATAGTGCATTGTTGATAGTCATCCCTAGGAATTTGGTCTGGCTTTCCATTGATACTTCTGGCAGTTCTGGGACTTCTTCCTGTCTTCTCCCAAAAGCTAATTGTTTGATTTTCTCAGCGTTTACAACTAAGTCATTTTCATGACAGTATTGATATGCCTTGTTCAGTGCAATGTAAGAGTTGATGGCCACATTGTTTGGTGATGACTTGGAGACTAGAAGTGTCGTATCATCAGCATACATTAGGGGAGTACAGTGCATTCTTAGATAATGTGGCATGTCATTTGTCAGGAGAATGAATAGGACTGGTCCCAATACCAACTCCTGAGGTACACCCCCTTTTAATGGGTAAAGGGTCAGATCTTACTTCTTGGCAGTTGGCGTATGTTTTTTTGTGTGTCTTGAATCTCCACAACCTGACTTCTTCCTTCCAAATAACTCTTGAACCACGTGTAGACTTGTCCTTTCACACCAAGTTGTTCGAGTTTCTTGAGGATCAGTTTGTATCCCAAGCAATCAAAAGCCTTGCTGAAATCCAGCATGATTCCAGTAACCAGATTTTTTTCTTCCAAGCTATCAATGATGAATTTCTCAAGTTTGATTATGGCAGATGTTGTGGATCTTCCCTTGATGAAGCCTTGTTGGCTTTCTGTTAACAGGCTGTTAGGTTCACAGTGATCCATTAGTCTTTTTATAAATATTTTCTCAATTAGTTTAGAGAAGGTTGAGATTAATGATATTGGTCTGTAGTTTTTGGCTTCAGTCTGGTTTCCGCTTTTTAGCATGGGGTATACTTAACTGTGTTAAAGTGCGGCTGGAAAGAGGCCGTGAGCAAGGGATAAGTTTGTTACTTTAACTAGTGGTGGGATTAAACCTTTTTACTGTGTTTCAGCGTCTTTGCTGAAATTTCATCTAATCCTGACGAGGTTTTGGATTTAAGATTATCGATGATTTCTTTGATTTCCTGTTCATTAGTCAAAAAGTGTTAAATCGTTACCTGAGGTTTGTGGAGTTGCAGGTTGTTTTGTGACTTTTGGCTGGTTTTTTTAGGGTAATTTCTGCAGTATTGGTGAAAAACTGGTTAAAGTGATTTGCAATTGTGCGGGGGTTGATGATGATTTCCCGTCCTATAGCAATTTGTGGTTGTGTTATCTTTGGTTGATTGTTCTTCCTCTTACTATTTATGACCTGCCACAAAGTCTTTGATTTATTTACAGCATTTGCTATGTGATCAGCTGATGCTTGTCGCTTTATTGATTTTAGTCTCATGTTTAGCTCTTCTTTGTCTTGCTCATGTCGTTTTTATCTGATAACCCTCTAGTGAGTTCATATTTTCGAAGACATTGTAGATAGCCTTGTTTCAGTCGATTTGTTTTTACAACGCTCCAGTGAGTTCATATTTTCGAAGACATTGTAGATAGTCTTGTTTCAGTCGATTTGTTTTTACAACACTGCAGTGAGTTCATATTTTCAAAGACATTGTAGATAGCCTATTTCAGTCGATTTGTTTATACAATGCTCCAGTGAGTTCATATTTTCAAAGACATTGTAGATAGCCTTGTTTCAGTCGATTTGTTTCTACAACGCTCCAGTGAGTTCATGTTTTCGAAGACATTGTAGATAGCCTTGTTTCAGTTGATTTGTTTCTACGTCAGCAAACATAGGGCGAATGTTTTTTCTAGGGCATGTTGAGTTCAGGATGATGATGACTGTTGCCAGAAGATTTTGTTATGCTGTTTCTGCTGAGTCTGTGTTGTATACAGTTTACCAATCTTCATTTTCCAACTGGGCCTCACCTTCCAAGTAGGTTAAGGTTTCTTTGGTTTAACATTCTGTGCATTGTACTTTGTTGTTTTGGTGGAGTTTTTGTCTGTGTGTTATTTCACAGACTTGGGTTGAGTGGTTAGAAATTCCTGCGTGGATCACATTACTAGTTATTTCATTTGTGACCATATTTGTACAGAAAATACCATATATGATATGATATGGTATTTTCTTACGTCAAATCATTGGACGATTCCCTGCTCAGATTAAAAAACAAAATAGACCTCTATCGACTCGTAAGAAATATACGATAATTTCAGTTCCGAAATGGAGCTGAACGGTTTCTTGCACGATTCTTGAGATGTAAAGTGACCTGTTGTCGGAACCCTTCTGATTGAGCGATGTTATTGATATGAACGAAAATATGCATATTTTCCATGGCGTACAGACCATTAGATTTGTATCGGTAAATGTCTTTTTGAGCTTCTTGAACCGGATCTCTCGTCCCCTTTCTTGGGTCATAAAGATACTAACCAACACTTCTGTTTTATTCACGCTATTTGAGGTTTGGTTACAAGTAACTAGTAGACTCGGACAACCAACATGTGTGATCGCTACTACGGTAACTATTTACCGTGATCGCTACCTTCCCAGCCCTGTTGTTCACTTTGAATTGAACTAGTTCAAATCATAATAAACGAACTCATTTACTACGTCAAATACTTCGTCGTGACTACCTATGACTGACGTCGTGTACTACCTAGGTTCTTAGGTGGTAAGAATTTAGTTCATAATTACGTGTACAAAACTGATAACGTATAATTAAGGGTAAAATTAAACACAAGAAAGTGTACATTTTTTATTCAAACTTATAAAACTGTTTACTCTTAAAACTAAATTAAGATGTAAATTTGATATTTTATGAAATACAACTACTCGATCGAACTTCGAGTAGTTTCGGATGCTTCGAGCCGAGTTCAAGTGGTAAAATATTCTATCAAACACTATAAGTTTTGATTACTCGCATACCCCTACTCTGTAGATATAAAAACACTATTTTAAAGGCACAACGTTTGACTAGATAAATACCAACGAACAAAGTGGAAACAAAACATAGTCCTAAATAAATGATAAATTATGCAAATAAAGAATAATCATCACAAAAGAAATACAATAATCATTACTAAGTACTAGTTCTAGAATGTTATAATTAAAATCTGTGATGCAGCAAATTTTTTCGATTAAATGGTTTTTTTAAGTAACAGAATTTTATGGGTTTTTTAAGTTTTAGAAGTGGTAGAGTAGTAATAATACCTTTTGCTACAGGATCCGTACCGTATCTTGCTAGTACAAGGAAAGATAATTGAAAACATAAATTTATTGATCATATAAATGTTAGTTAGTTAATTATATGTATAATGTATAATATTATATATAAATATAAAAATAAACTTTATCTAAAAGTAAGGTCAATTAAAAATAATATAAGGATTCACAAAATGCAGTATGACACACAATAAATTGTGATTTGTTGTGTTGTTATAAAATTTTTAAATATAATTTTATGACTTAATAAATTTGTTTAATACTAATCATTCTTATGTAATTAAGTCAAAAGAGGGACAATTATAGGAAAAGCTAGGAATAAAGAAAGTTGATGGCTCTGTATGAAATTCAAATGCCAATAGTTGTATTTTACTGTTGTTGGGGGAGAGTAACTGGTCAAAATTATTAAAATTTAATTTGTTGTAGTTAACCCTTAGCGAGCCACAAATAAATTGCCTCAACCACTCCACAGAGCCACACATCAAAATTATAAAAAAACTGTTCATTCCCCCAAAGCCAAATTAAAAAAAATTTTTCAATCTATAAGAGATAAAAAAAACATAAAATAATTTTAATTTCACTCTTTATTGTTTATTTCACTCTTTGTTGTTAACTTAACAAAAATGGTAATACTGCGTTTTGGCTGAAAAAAAGAAATGTTGACATTTCATGTATTTACAGGGTGTCTACAGGCTCTGAATTTCCCGAATATCCCGGAAAACACCCCGATTTTTATATAGGTCACCAATCTTCTGGAAAAGACACGAATTTTAATGAAAGATCACCAATTTTTGGGACAATCCTTATCATTTATTCCTATAAAGACAACTTATTTTTGAAAATAATTGATCTATTGTACTTATGTAAAAAAATTATAGTAATAGAATTTATTGGCGATTGTGTTTACTACGTACATACGAAAATCATTCATGAAGGATTTTGTTTTAAAAATATTAGGTTACATGACATAACAACTACTTTAAATTTCAACGGAAACCTTTACAAACGGCACCTAATATTACTCACCCTATTCCTTAAACTGTTTTCGTTCTTGCAGTATTATCATATACCTATTATACTATGGCGTAATAGGAGGTTTGCGACTATAACTTTCACCTTTGTTCCTTTAAATGCAATTTAAATTTGTGTTGTACTGGCTGTAACACGGCCATCACATGTATTTTGGCTCTCTGTAGTTCACTTTGAATTGAGCAATTTGAATCACAATTTGTTCACTTAGCAGATTAGTTAATTTTGACTCGGTCATTTGTGAACCAACGCCATCTACCATTGGCGCCATTTCGTAATCCTGCTGAACAAAAAATCTTTAATCAACCCGCTTTTACTATCTTAAGATAAACATCTAAATTGGCAACCGAGTCAGGGATTTTGAATTGAAACTTAACATTCAAAATTCATTCAGTGTATGATGAAAAAAGTGCATCGGAATCACAATTTATTTGCTATACTACTTAATCATATATTGTAAGTAACCCTTTTATTATTATTATTTTTTTTAAAGTAATTTCCATGAACGGAAGCTGGCTGTTTTTTTAACTTGTCCCTTTGACTGATATTGTCTAGGACATTATCTTTAACAAGGAAATCCAGGAATCTGCCTGTAGCTGGACAACCAGAACAAGAAATTATCTTTTTAGGTTGAAAAATCCCTACTTAAGCGAGGTCCTATTGAATCAGAGTGTTTTCTCCAAGAGTTTAACATTAGTGTGTGAACATAGTGTACTCTACCTTGCATATTTAACACTTTTTATGTTTGTGATATGTAGTTTATAATACTTAAAATACAACAACAAACAACAACAACAACAATATCTTTATTCATCTCAAAAATTACATATGTACATATAGCTTCCACCACAAAAACATAATATAAGTAACAATTACAATAATTAACAACAAATCACATACAGTCAAGTACAGAACAAAACAATTAAATCCTTCTTATACAAACACATAAATATACAATACCAAGTCTGACCTAGAATATTGAAAAGGAAACTAAAAAGAAAAAACTTCTGCTGAGAAAATAAAGATGTAAACCTCCAAGGCTAAGCCTGTGAAATGAAATGAAATGAAATGAAATGAAATGAAATGAAATGAATGAAATGAAAAATCTATTTATTTCCTTCTTATAATATATAAACAGAAATATATACAAAATATATGAAATTGGTTCCCCACATGGGCGGCTGCCTGTGTGTGGGGAAACGAGTCCAGAACAGTCGGAATGTTGTCGGCCACTACTACTAAATAGCATAAAGAACAAAAACTTAAAACTAGTTTGATATAAAAGAATATCATATATATGCATGCGCAATAAGAAGGGACAAATAATCAATTAATATTTATTGTATCAGGAGCTATTATTAGTAGAGACTTCACACCCACTCACCTACCATACAAACACATATTCACAGTCACATTTGCACTACTCACATCATTCCACTATCACACACACACAGATGCACCCTAACAAAAGCACACACACACACACACACACACACACACACACACACACACACACACACACACACACACACACACACACACACACACACACACACACACACACACACACACACACACACACACACACACACACACACACACACACACACACACACACACACACACACACACACACACACACACACACACACACACACACACACACACACACACACACACACACACACACACACACACACACACACACACACACACACACACACACACACACACACACACACACACACACACACACACACACACACACACACACACACACACACACACACACACACACACACACACACACACACACACACACACACACACACACACACACACACACACACACACACACACACACACACACACACACACACACACACACACACACACACACACACACACACACACACACACACACACACACACACACACACACACACACACACACACACACACACACACACACACACACACACACACACACACACACACACACACACACACACACACACACACACACACACACACACACACACACACACACACACACACACACACACACACACACACACACACACACACACACACACACACACACACACACACACACACACACACACACACACACACACACACACACACACACACACACACACACACACACACACACACACACACACACACACACACACACACACACACACACACACACACACACACACACACACACACACACACACACACACACACACACACACACACACACACACACACACACACACACACACACACACACACACACACACACACACACACACACACACACACACACACACACACACACACACACACACACACACACACACACACACACACACACACACACACACACACACACACACACACACACACACACACACACACACACACACACACACACACACACACACACACACACACACACACACACACACACACACACACACACACACACACACACACACACACACACACACACACACACACACACACACACACACACACACACACACACACACACACACACACACACACACACACACACACACACACACACACACACACACACACACACACACACACACACACACACACACACACACACACACACACACACACACACACACACACACACACACACACACACACACACACACACACACACACACACACACACACACACACACACACACACACACACACACACACACACACACACACACACACACACACACACACACACACACACACACACACACACACACACACACACACACACACACACACACACACACACACACACACACACACACACACACACACACACACACACACACACACACACACACACACACACACACACACACACACACACACACACACACACACACACACACACACACACACACACACACACACACACACACACACACACACACACACACACACACACACACACACACACACACACACACACACACACACACACACACACACACACACACACACACACACACACACACACACACACACACACACACACACACACACACACACACACACACACACACACACACACACACACACACACACACACACACACACACACACACACACACACACACACACACACACACACACACACACACACACACACACACACACACACACACACACACACACACACACACACACACACACACACACACACACACACACACACACACACACACACACACACACACACACACACACACACACACACACACACACACACACACACACACACACACACACACACACACACACACACACACACACACACACACACACACACACACACACACACACACACACACACACACACACACACACACACACACACACACACACACACACACACACACACACACACACACACACACACACACACACACACACACACACACACACACACACACACACACACACACACACACACACACACACACACACACACACACACACACACACACACACACACACACACACACACACACACACACACACACACACACACACACACACACACACACACACACACACACACACACACACACACACACACACACACACACACACACACACACACACACACACACACACACACACACACACACACACACACACACACACACACACACACACACACACACACACACACACACACACACACACACACACACACACACACACACACACACACACACACACACACACACACACACACACACACACACACACACACACACACACACACACACACACACACACACACACACACACACACACACACACACACACACACACACACACACACACACACACACACACACACACACACACACACACACACACACACACACACACACACACACACACACACACACACACACACACACACACACACACACACACACACACACACACACACACACACACACACACACACACACACACACACACACACACACACACACACACACACACACACACACACACACAACGTAGACACGCATAAAAAAAACACACACACCACACACACGCGCGCGATATGTGTTGTGCGATACCTATGTGTAGGAAGAACGAAAGTAACTTTTAATTTCCGCTCTACCAATTTCAACAATCCACTGGTTGACAGATTTTTTATAAACATTTATGCTACATGGTAGAGGATTCTTAATGTGGCGAGGAGCTTTAGAATAAACGATATTTGCGATATAATGAGATGATGTCGTCGTTATTGTTTTAACCAATCGAGGTGCATTAATTCCAAGATTTGTAGACGAACGGGTTAAATATAAGTGTTGAATCTGATTGAACATGTTGTTTTTATTTTTGAAAATGTACATCAATAAACTTCTAATATACAGTTGAGATAAATTTAGAACCTTGAACTCATCAAAAAGTAAGTCCGTTGGGAAACGTCGATTTTTTTGTAATGCTGATTTAATTATTGTCTTCTGAGTTATTTCGAGAGGTGAAAGAATAGTTTGGAAGCATCCACCCCAAGCTATAATTCCGTATTGAAGCTGAGATTGTATATAGGCATAATATACAGTTTTTAGTAAATCCGGTTCAAGTACTCTATTAAGATAGGAAAAGATAAATATGAATTTCCGGAGTTTATTCCTCAGATAGTTTATATGACTCGACCACCTCATGCGGCTATCGAAAACAATGCCCAAATATTTGTATTCATTAACAAGCTCCACGCATTCACACGTCACACAATCACGCTGTCCTCCACATGTATGCAGGCGCAGATTATAATCTACAGGATCGCAGTCGGCTCTTAAGGAAATAGGTAAACATTTTGTTTTGGAAATATTAACAGTGAGCCGACATTGATCAAACCAACGCTTGACAGTGAGCAGACCGCGCTCCGCCAATCCGAAAGCCTCCCTCCAACTGTCGCCTTCAAACAAAATGGCAGTATCGTCGGCATAGAGAAATATTTGGCCCCCAGCTAAATTTATTTTACCTAGATTGTTTACAAATACTAAGAACAAGAGAGGACCTAACGAACTTCCTTGCAAAACACCGTACTCTATTTTTTTATTTGAACTAAATTGGTCATAAATTGACACTGTCTGATACCGATCACTGAGATAGCTTCGAAACCAATGTAATGCCGTGCCCCTTACTCCTATGCATTCAAGCTTTTCGATCAACAAACCCCTGTCCACACTATCAAATGCTTTGGCAAGGTCTATGAAGACAACTAACAATTTTTTGTTTCGCTCAATAGCGTTATGTATATTTTTTGTAATCAAAAACAAGGCGTCATTTAAATTGTGGTCATTCCGGAAGCCGAATTGATTTTGAAACAAAATATTGTGATCGGTTAAAAATTTTTCTAATTGGCATCTTACACTTCTTTCGATTAGTTTAGACAATACACTAGTTAAAGTAATTGGTCTGAAACTGACACATTGGTCCTTTGGGCCACCTTTATATATTGGAATCACTTTGCCAAGTTTAAAAATAGTTGGGAAAACACCTTGATTTATACTTAAATTAATTACATGAAGTAATGGGAGTTTTATGAATTCAAAAAAAATTTTAATTAGAGATGCCGGAATGTTATCAGGGCCGGGGGCTGAATTACCCTTCATGCTTGAGACTATCTGAAACAGTCCCTTCTCCGTCACCGGCTCCAGCTGGAAGTCGGAGTCCACTCGAAACTCCCGGTCGCTCAACACTGTCTCGGATACAGGAGGAACAGCTCCGGCTAGGTTGGCTCCTACCCCTACGTAATAGTCGTTTAATGTATCAGCGACGTATTTTATGCCTTCATTTTTTGGAATATCACTGTTTTTTAAAAAATGCTCCACAGGAAATGTATCTTTACTTTTGTTTAAACCCATGACTTCAGCCACGTTTTTCCACATTTTTCGTTTATTATGTGACGATTCGTTAATTAACCTGCGATAGTGTAAATGTTTTGCGGATTTGATCAAGGTTGTTAAAATGTTCCGGTAATTTCTAAATTAAATTTTTAGTTCATTATTAAACGGTTGCTTTTTCAATCTCCTGCTCATCGCATCTCTGGTCCGTATCGATCTCACTAAAGCTGTAGACATCCAAGGTTTTAGTCGTGATGTTTTTGATGAAACTTTTTTTACATTCATTGACATATCAATAATACTTTTGAATAGTTGTACAAGCGTATTACTGGCCGAATTGGCGTCAGTAGCGTTCATTACCGGGGACCAATCACAACCAGAGATAAGACGACCAGCTGAATCTACATCAAAGAAAGAAGTTTTATTGTTGAAAGGAGACTCGTTTGAGTATTTCTCGGTGCAAGATTGGTATTGAGCGGCTATAAAATAATGATCGGTTAATTGAGACTTAATCACCGCGGATTTAATTAAACTAACGTCGTTTACGTCTGTAAATACATGATCAATACAGCTGACTGAGACATCTGTAACCCTAGTTGGAATATTGATACAGCTAACAAATCCTGCTCCATAAAGTACATCGAGGTATCTTTGAGCTAGCGGGTCCACAGTTCCAGGCAAAATACAACAATTAATGTCCCCAACCAGCCAGTGTGAACTCCTCGTGCACCGATCGTCCAGATAAGACTCAAGGTCATCGATGAACAGGCCAAAGTCGCTCGATGGACTCCGGTAGACAGACAGCAGCGACAGCCGATCACTGCCAAGCATTATATCTGCTTTAATACATGTAGCACCATGCAAACTCACTTCCTCAGACCACACACACAAACATTTACTTACAAACACAATCACGCCATCATTCTGGTTTTTACTAGATTTATTCACAATCACATCATACCCATCCATACTCGCATTCGCGCAACTTTCATCTAGCCAAGTCTCTGTTAGTACAATAATATCAAAATTAAAACTATAATTATTTAATATAATAAGTAACTCATCTATATTTTTGTTATAACTCCTGATATTCACACTTAAAAGAGTTATGGAATTCTTTAAGTTTGCATTTTTTTCTACAAAAAATTTAAAATCATCTGCCCCCTCATATACGCATGCATTGACAACTCTGCAATTCGCAATCTCATCTATTACATCGTCCATACAGTAGATTACTGTCCTACCTGCCCAAATTGAATACAACAAGTAATTAAGGGTATTTATTGAATTAAACCCTTGTCACTAAAAGAAGCAACAATGTGTATAAGCCTAATCACAACAAAGATAAAAAAGATTTACTACCTAACTATTTAAAATTAAGTAAATAAAAACAATTCTTCAATAACATAAAATGAAAATATCCAGCATGGTGCCAAACATGAACTAATCGTGCTTCTTGAATGTTTACTCTTCAATTAGTAAAGACTACTAATAATATAGGATGGATATAATGAGGCTATGCGATTAAAGTTGCAATAACAATGCTAAAAATATATAGTAAATATAAATTATGAGATAAAATTAAAACAAACTAAGATAATAATAAAATGTTTTCTATCTCACCTTATAAAACAAATTATTTAATTTATAACCATCATACCGATCCATGAAAAGAGAATTTTTTGACATTTTTAGCTATTTGATTGCTTAATATTTATATATAAAAAGAACTACACTTAGCAATCTTTTCTTGATTTTTTTAATGTTTAAAATCGATTTCGGTCTCGAAAGACCATCATCAGTTTAACATAGAAAAAAAAAAACTATGTTAAACTGATGATGGTCTTTCGAGACCGAAATCGATTTTAAACATTAAAAAAAATCAAGAAAAGATTGCTAAGTGTAGTTCTTTTTATATATATAAAAGAGAATTGATAATGTAATAAATAAGACGTAGGCAGTACGTGTTTTGATAATGGAACAGTTATACGATCACAAGGCAAACAATATATTTTAATGTAGCACTAAAAAAAAGAGAAAAAAAGAAAAAAGAACTTACATAGTTATTTATATAATTCCTTGGGTAGATGGTGTGCATGAAATTTATCCTACAATAACGTGAAATTTAGGCTAAACATAAACAATAAACTTTAAACCATGCGTACTTACATATTCAGTACACTACACACAAATTTAGACACACTCCACATAACTCAGGAATTATAAAAAGGATAATAAGAAATTATATTGAAATTAGTTATTTAAATTCTTAACATACATAAACATATTTAATATTATTATGAAATAACGATCAGATTAAATGAAAGAAGAACCTTGTTATAATCGTGATTTTGCTCTACAAAAACACATTTATTACATAACTATACCACAACGGAGAATACTTGGATAAACTAGAGAGAGACGTATGTGTTTTGATCTGATTGTAAGATGATAATATATAGTTTAATGAATCAACTATAATATATTTAAAGATTGGAATATACGTAAAAAAAATAAGACATATACTGTATAATCATGATTGTTGGTCCGAATTATAATACACTTCTTATCAGTAAAAAGTCAGAAATAAAAAAACATGTTATTACTGCTATGTAGTTTAACCTAACCCTGAAAGATGATTTTTATCAAAATAATAACAACGAGAGAAAGTTAATAATAGTCTAATGGATATAATTTTTGACAAATCCTTCGAAGACAAATCTTTTAAATTAAAAAAAATGTTGCTGTAGTTAATCAAAATAATAAAGGAACGATTACGAAAATTGAGCATTAACAAACAATAATTATAACTGTTACGGTAGCTTATAACAAACAGCATAATTAAATTTGAGCCTGTTAAATAAGAAAAACTGAAGACCGTTGACAGATTATTATTACACATAGTTATAAGTTTAAAAATAAGAATGAAAAGAAACATATTTAATTACTTATTTAAAATAATGCCTTATAAACAACATGCTATTATTATTAAAAGTTGTCTTTTAAACAAGAAAAACAGAACATGATTAAGGTACCTATTATACTATGTCCCAGTGTTTCAAGCGTCGGCCGGGAGTGAGTTGATCCTGGTGTTCAGAGGGTCCTGTGGTCCATCGCCGCCAAGATGCTGTCCACGTCTCCCACGCTCCACACTCTTTTCACCCGGGAGTCTGCCGTCTTCCTGACCAATATCTTTCCATCCCTCGACCAAGCGAAGGCGAGATGGCCGTCCTTCACTAGAGACTTAGCGTAGCCCAATAGTCGTTTGTTGTGTGAGGTCAGGTGGTCGACGATGAATACTGGAGATGGACGCAGAGACGGTGCCAAGTCGGTAGACTGTTTCTTCATCCTGGCTGCGGCGATCCAATCTGCTCTGGTTGTCCTACTCACGAACTGGCAGATTATGGACGGATGGAAACCCTTCCCCTTAGGAGTAGGAAGTCGGTGCGCGGTCGATATGCTCTGGCGATCGTATGCGATTCCCAATGCCTTAGCAGCACACTCGAGAACCTGGTAAATATTTTCGTTTTTAGTCAGAGGGATGCCCTTGATTTCCACGTTACGGTTCCGCGAGTACTGCTGCAGGTCTTCTACGTGGTTTTCTAAACTGGTAACTCTTGCCTCCATAGCAACATTAACCTTGCGGAGTTTACTGCATTCGTCTTTCAGAGTTTTATTTTCATTTTCTACCGCTGTGTGGAGGAACTCTTAATATTGAAATTTTGTTAATGCTGTTGACCTAACAATGACACATAAATAATAATTTTACAATAAGATTTAATTTATAATGCTCCAAACTGTACATCAGAAAACATATTTTGTTTGTATAAAATACATATCAATATTTATTTTTAGAGCCTTTATATCGAATGAAAAACTGTACTATGGCATTTTACTTAAAAAAAATTGCTAAGAGTTATCTAATGTTTCAATAAAATAATATTCCCGTTGTTAACAGTTTGGAGAAGATTGTGACATGAAAGCAGCATATATGGAGTTGGAAAAAGAAAAGGAAGCTCAATTGAAGGTATTTTAAATTTTTGTACTATTTTATTTTCTGCTGTCAATATTGTTAGCTTTTAATTGCAATGTTAATTTGATACTAATTGTATTAATCCTAAACGTTTTGTTAGTTTTTGTTTACTATTGTGACAGTTAGTTACTTGTTCAATATCATACAAACTACATGTAAAGATCAAATCCTATTTGATCCTACAGGGTGCGGCAAAATGATCTGACGGTTTTCTTTACCTTACAGTTGAGCGAGTAGGTAGTGGGGGGTGGTGGGGATATGCGCTTCGCAGAGCCCACTCGTGGACATTTTTAGTAGCCATGGAGCAGTGGTGGGCTGAGCATCATGTGTTTGTTGTCGAGGCGTTTTTTTAAAAGTGGCGATTCCTGCATTGCTGTTCAGCGGCAGTTCTGTAGGCATTTTAATGTCGGTCCAAGAGGAAGAGTTCCAACTCATAACACAATTCTGCTATGGGTGAGTAACTTCAGAGCTACCGGTTCGGCGTTAAAACGGAAGTCGTTAGGCCGTCCAAGGTCAGCCCGGACGCCAGAGAACATCGATCAAGTAAGGCAATCTGTGGAAGCAAGTCCTCGACGCCCGGCTCGTAAACAAGCTGCTGCTTTGCACATGTCTGATCGCTTGGTAAGACGGATATTGCATTTTGATCTGCATTTTCACCCATACAAGTTAGCTATTGTTCAGCAGTTAAAGCCTAATGACTATGCAAAGCGGAAAGTATTTGCAGAACAAGTGATTGATCTCATGACTGATGAAACAATTCTCATTACGAGCGATGAGGTACATTTCCACTTGGACGGTTATGTAAACAAACAAAACTTTCGTTATTGGTCACTTAAAAATCCTGAAGAACTGCATGAACGTCCTTTGCATAGTCCTAAGGTTACTGCGTGATGTGGTGTATCGAAAAGTTGTGTAATTGGACCGTATTTCTTTGAAGAGGATAGTCGAACAGTTACGGTCAACTCACGTTATCTGATCATGTTGAACAACTTTCTGGTTCCTGAACTTCAGAGAAATCATTTATTGCACAGGAGGATATGGTTCCAGCAGGAAGGAGCAACTTCCCATACGGATAATGAGGTGATGGCCTTTTTGAGAACCAAATTTCGTGGCCGAGTCATCTCGCGTTTTGGGGACATTGCATGGCCAGCTCGCTCCCCAGACCTTAGCATATGTGATTTTTTCTTGTGGGGTTTTCTTAAAGCAAGAGTTTACATAAACAAACCACGCACGTTGAATGAACTGAAGGAAGCCATAAGCCAAGAAATCGCCAACCTGTCTCGTGCAACGTTAGAGAAGGTGTTTGACAGCTTCAGTGCGAGACTAGAAGTGTGCTTGGCCAAAGAAGAACACCATTTGAAGGGCGTTATCTTCAGATCTTAAACTGATGGAACAGGTTGAACTGACGTTATTTTCGTTAATTTACATGGATACTATTTTGTAATAAGCAATAAAAACTTTTGTATTGCTTTTAATTTTTGTGTTGTTTTTATTTTAAAACCATCAGATCATTTTGCCGCACCCTGTATTTGAGCTATTGATCACATAGGTATTAGCATAAAGTGGAATAGGCATTGTCAATAAATGAAATACACCCTAGCTTAAAAGTAGGTTTACATTACTATTCAGGCATTTAATAATATGGATTTACAGCTAGATAATCATACAAAATGGTTTTAAATTTTTCAAAAAGAATGATCCTAGTTAACAGAGGAAGTTTGTTAAAAAAAGTAACTGAATTTACTTGAAGAGAATTGCCAGTTTTACTGAGCTGTGTTTGAAGGTATCAATTCTTTATTACGAGGTCTGATTGTTAAATTTTGTAAATTTGATTTAGTAATATGTGATAGAGCTCCAATACATCAGTTTGCTATGAGAATATTTACTTAAGAATACAAACAAAAAACACCTTGTCCTTGCTGTATTAAACAAAAAAAAGACACATCATAAGATACATATTGCCAGTGACACTGATTTTTTTTCTCTTTGATGACTTTATTTGTTTACTACTTCAACTGCTAAGTCAGTTTACTAACTTGAGGAAAGTGCAGTGCAAGTGGCACTGAAAAGTGAATATTTGTATCTTGTGACGTGACTTTATGTGTACTCTACTTGAAGGTGTTAGTGAACGTGTCTTTTCAGGTAAGTTTGCTGCTGGCCTATCTCTCCTAATATACTACTTTCTGGCCTAGTGCCCGTTCCTAACTTAAAAAATTATTGAAAATTGATGAAGTGAATTTTACTTTTAAAATGTCTTTGTTTCAGCAAAGAGACAAGTTACTTGAAGAGGCTCGAGTTGAGATCTTAGATGAGCTTCAGATTAGAAATGAAAATGAGGAGGAAATTAAAAAACTTAAGGAAGAAATTATGAATAAAGTAAGTGAACTGCCTGCCATTCTACAGAATTTGTTAGTGTCTTTGTCCTATAGCTGTGAAAATCAGGAATGAACTATTGAATTGGTAGGGAGAATAAGACATTTTCTATATTAAATTTCGTTTTCAAGTATCATTTGTTTCATTATGGTTTGAAATAAAATTTTAACATGGTTTAATTAAAAGCTTCTATTTTCTGAATTAATTGTAGCTGAACCCTTTTCTGTTTTGTTCTTATTTTGTTTGCATGGTTGAAAATAGGTCTTTATTTAAAATGGTTCTATTTATAGGTTATTTTTCATACTAAGCATAATAATGTACCTTTGTACTTGTTAATAATGTACCTTTGTACTTGTTAATAATGTACCTTTGTACTTGTTAATAATGTACCTTTGTACTTGTTAATAATGTACCTTTGTACTTGTTAATAATGTACCTTTGTACTTGTTAATAATGTACCTTTGTACTTGTTAATAATGTACCTTTGTACTTGTTAATAATGTACCTTTGTACTTGTTAATAATGTACCTTTGTACTTGTTAATAATGTACCTTTGTACTTGTTAATAATGTACCTTTGTACTTGTCAATAATGTACCTTTGTACTTGTTAATAATGTACCTTTGTACTTGTTAATAATGTACCTTTGTACTTGTTAATAATGTACCTTTGTACTTGTTAATAATGTACCTTTGTACTTGTTAATAATGTACCTTTGTACTTGTTAATAATGTACCTTTGTACTTGTTAACCCTCCTAGTGTTTATTGTCGGCTAGCCGACCTATTATTATCGTGTCGAAATGTTAAAGGTCGGTTTACCGACAATTGAACAGGCCTTTGCTATAAACGCCGTTACTATGCGACCGTTAATTCAACAATTATTATTTTAGTATCTATTGAAAGCTCAGATGTTGTATGACGTCACTGACCAATCAGATTTCAGTTCGGTTGTCGGCTGGGACGCCTGAGTGAGTTCCCAAAATATGCTGGTGGCCGTGACAATGATAGTTGCCGGCTAGCCATCTTGGATTTCGGCGCTCATTGTTAGTGTTGTTATTTACTTTTATTGTGCGATATTCACGTAATTATGGGGGATCCTATGCGATCGAGTGATATTAGGGAAGTATTACAGGAAAGTAGTGACGATTGTGAGAGTGATATTGATCAAGATGAAGTGTTGTTGGATTATTCTTCTGGCAGTGGTGAGGAATACCAGCCTGACGACAATGACTTGGACTCTTCAGACAACGATGAGGATGTAAATAGTAGAGTAGTAAGTAATGTAAATAGGCCTAACAATTCCCCACAAAATGTAAATTATGCTGTTCAACCTATAAATCCTTGGGTTAGAGTGTATCCACCTGAGCCACAACAAGATATACCATCTAAGTTCAAGGTTAGGAATCCTGGCATCCGTAATTGTCCCCCAAGAAATAGCAAACCAATAGATTATCTAATGCTATTTTTCACATTAGGTTTCTGGAATCATATTACAAGGGAAACAAATAAATATGCTGAGGAAATCATGGCAAAAAAACGAAATTCAGGAACCTTGAAAACATTTTCAAGAATAAAAAAATGGGAAAATGTTTCTGTATCAGAACTAAAAAAGTTTTTTAGTATTATTATCAATATGGGACTTTCTGGGCTTAGTAAACCAATGAAATCTTTTTGGGACACAAGAACCTCACAGATCAATCCATTTTATTCCAAAACTATGACAGTAAACAGATTTTTAGCTATCATATCTTGCTTTCATATGACCTCAACACAAAACATTCCCAAAGGACAACCAGGTCATGACCCGTGGCACAAAATAAGATTTATTTTTACACATCTCAATGATAATTTCAAAAAGTATTTTGTTCCTTTTCAAAACATTTGTATCGACGAATCATTGATTGGAATGAAAAACAGATGCCCATACATACAATATCTACCTAACAAAAAACACAAACAATTTGGAATCAAAAAGTTTGAGCTGTGTGACAGTTCTACCAATTATGTGTACCATATCGAATTCTACAGTGGGAAAGGCTTTCTAAATACAAATGACAACACTCCATTTACAGAAAAGGTTATTTTTGATTTACTTACTAAAAGCAATATGTTGGACAAATGGTATCATTTGTATACCGACAATTTTTATACCAAGATCCCTCTGGCGAAAAATCTGTTTGATCGGAATACATTTATTAGTGGAACAGTGAATAAGATGAGTAAGTTTTTACCAAATGGTATAAAAAATATAAAACTAAACCCTAGAGAAAGTATGTACTACAGACAAGGTGATTTGTTATTGGTAGCCTACAAACAAACAGTGACTAGAAAACCAGTCTTAGTTCTATCGACAGCTTGTCATGCAGAAGATACCATAGCTAGAAGCAAAAAAACTAACTTGGAGGGTCTCAAACCTGTTGTTATTCAACAGTACAACAATTATATGGGAGGAGTAGATGTTAGTGATAAAACTATGTATCACAACTCTTGTAATAGAATGACTAGGAAGTTCTGGAAAAAAATGTTTTTCAACCTAGTCGACATTGCAGTATTCAATTCCTATATTATTTATAAAGATAATACAGATAGGCCTATGGCTAGAAGGGACTTTATAATTGACATTGTAGAGTCTCTTGTGGAAACTGAGGAAGTCCAGCCAGCTCATGACACCAATTTACACAAATTGGAAAAATTACCTGGAAAAACCGAAAGAAAATGCATAATATGTTCACGGCCTAATAAACGTGACAGAACAACTTTTTACTGTCCAGGTTGCAATGTAGGTGTCCACAAGCATTGTTTTCACAAACTGGATCACTATTGGAGGCCCACTAGGGCTGGAAGAAAGAGAAAAGCTTCTGAAAGTGACTCAGACTAAACTTAGAGGATTTCCGAGTGTTGTATATAGCTGTATATATTTATTCTATAAATTTAAAATTAAAAATAAATTCTACAAACTATATATTTTTTCAATCTAGACAATATGTGAAACAAAATGGCTATTTTGGATTTCTTTTTTTATGTGTGTAAGTGTGCTCTGCAAGGTTGCAAACTTTGAAAAAAAAAGAAAAAAAAACATTTTTTTTCAACTTTGAAGAAAAAAAAAATTGAAATAAACAGGTATGTGAATATTCTTTTACGTATTATTATTGGATAGTTTATTACAAATAAAATAGTGTAAATTTTATATTTGTAGTGTATCAAATAATCATTTTATGTACATTTAAGAAAATGTATGCGAAATGGGTCAAAATGGCTGAACATTGAAGGTTAAAACAGTGAACACAAGGAGGGTTAATAATGTACCTTTGTACTTGTTAATAATGTACCTTTGTACTTGTTAATAATGTACCTTTGTACTTGTTAATAATGTACCTTTGTACTTGTTAATAATGTACCTTTGTACTTGTTAATAATGTACCTTTGTACTTGTTAATAATGTACCTTTGTACTTGTTAATAATGTACCTTTGTACTTGTTAATAATGTACCTTTGTACTTGTTAATAATGTACCTTTGTACTTGTTAATAATGTACCTTTGTACTTGTTAATAATGTACCTTTGTACTTGTTAATAATGTACCTTTGTACTTGTTAATAATGTACCTTTGTACTTGTTAATAATGTACCTTTGTACTTGTTAATAATTTACCTTTGTACTTGTTAATAATGTACCTTTGTACTTGTTAATAATGTACCTTTGTACTTGTTAATAATGTACCTTTGTACTTGTTAATAATGTACCTTTGTACTTGTTAATAATGTACCTTTGTACTTGTTAATAATGTACCTTTGTACTTGTTAATAATGTACCTTTGTACTTGTTAATAATGTACCTTTGTACTTGTTAATAATGTACCTTTGTACTTGTTAATAATGTACCTTTGTACTTGTTAATAATGTACCTTTGTACTTGTTAATAATGTACCTTTGTACTTGTTAATAATGTACCTTTGTACTTGTTAATAATGTACCTTTGTACTTGTTAATAATGTACCTTTGTACTTGTTAATAATGTACCTTTGTACTTGTTAATAATGTACCTTTGTACTTGTTAATAATGTACCTTTGTACTTGTTAATAATGTACCTTTGTACTTGTTAATAATGTACCTTTGTACTTGTTAATAATGTACCTTTGTACTTGTTAATAATGTACCTTTGTACTTGTTGATAATGTACCTTTGTACTTGTTAATAATGTACCTTTGTACTTGTTGATAATGTACCTTTGTACTTGTTGATAATGTACCTTTGTACTTGTTAATAATTTACCTTTGTACTTGTTGATAATGTACCTTTGTACTTGTTGATAATGTACCTTTGTACTTGTTAATAATTTACCTTTGTACTTGTTAATAATGTACCTTTGTACTTGTTAATAAATATGTGCATTTAAACAATGATAATTATTAAAAATGACAATTCCAATTTACCGAATGCCTTAACATTACAAACTTACTATTATATGACCTTCATGGAAACAGTATAGTCAATACTGGGGGGGGGGGGATTTTAGTTTTCTTCTTTCTCAGTACGTCTTCATTCTGTCAGATCTTGCCTTCCTCAGTTCGTCTGAAACCTCTCATCCTGTTCTATTTCCATTCTGTATATAATGTTTGTACAGTATTTTTCTTTGATCTTTTGGTATTTTCATTTTCTCTTTACTTTTATTTTTTCAAACCTACCCTTATTATTCCCAATGCCTTCATATCGTCCTCTATTTATGCTAACCACTTTATCTTATTTTTGCTTTTCCACAATTTTTGTAGTCTTAATTTTTGTTCTGTTGACTTGAGTTCTAAGAAGTTATCCAAAAGAGGAAATTCTTGGTCTTTTTTATTACACTTGTTACATATTCTATTTCTGCATAAACCTTATCATTTGGCAATATTCTCTAATATCCGTTTGTTTAGCACTTTTATTTGTTTAGGTTCTTACTATTTTCTTTATAGTGTTTGCTGTACGGCTTGTTTTGAAAACTGTTCCACCGCCATATGTTATTTCCAGTTGAATGATTGGTTTTATATATCTTGATTTCACCCAATTATTTGACCTGATATTACTATTCTAATTTCATAGTTATCCACCATTATCTTGTTTGCAAGTGAGGATTGGTTAGCTTTAGTTCTATTTTTTCAAAAGAGATTTGAAGGCCTATTTTCTGTGCTATTTCCTGTAATGAAATTATATCCTTCTTAGTTAGATGTTGGATATGATACAAAGATTTTACGCATTTTATTTCATTGACTATTGACAGTTACACAAGTGCGTAATAAATCAGTATACCCATTAAAATGGTAGAGAGTAGATATGCGGGTAGATGAGTAATGGTGAATTAAGCAACGACACCAGGTGAGAATTGAATCGCCATCAATTTGATCAGTGACACCATTGTTACACTCTTAGGTATGCAATATGCTCCAGGTGGGCATTTGAATATGATAAAATTCCTACCTGGAGAGCATGTGAACAATCTGATTGCTGATCAATTTGTCACATTATATACCTAAGAGTGTAACAACGGTGTCTCTGATGATTATTCAATTCTCACCTGGTGTCATTGCTTAATTCACCAGGTACTCTACCTGCTTACCTAATGAACAGACAAAAAAACAGTTAAAAGTTAAGAAATATTTAATGGCACCTTTTAGAGTCATTGAGGAAACTAGGTATGCAGATTTCCTTTTAGTTTTTACTAATACTAGGCAAGTGCTCTAAAAATAACCTGCAGTTTTATAATTTATCAATTTAATTTACCCGGGTGCGAGACAAAAGTAGCATGATTGAACATAAATTTACCTTAACTTCATGTTGTCATGCACAACCTTCGACCACAGATATAAGTTCAAGCAAATAAAATTAGTTAATAATTTTACAATGCATGTCAACTCAATGATTATACAATGTATAATTTAAGATCATTATTTTAGGAAAAAGAGCTAACGTCATTTCAAAGTAATCAGAAAGAAATCATTGGAAAATATGAAGACCAGCTAAAAAAGACAAAAGATGAAAATGAAACTCTCAAAAAAGAAGTTGCAAGAGTTACCAGTGCATTTTACAAGTCAACGCCTACTCCAAAAAAAGAGTTACAGGTAATTATTAATTTATCAGAAGTTTTATAGAAAAGTTTTGTACTTAAGTTTATGTTTATGTTCACACAAACATTTCATCCATGCATGTTTGTTTTGCTGTAGAGAGTGTTAATGAGTTCTTACAACACTCATAACTGGAAGGAAGACTTGATTTTAAATACAGTAAAACCTGTCATATCTGGCGTAATGTATCTGTCATATGAAATAAAAAGTGTCTTTATTAGGAGGACTCTTCCATTCAACTTTAACCTACATTATGTTAAGTATACTGTACATGTAGTCTACCGTATGTTTGAACTGTGGGGTATGTAGTAGCCCAGTAGACATATAAGTCTATGTCAGACACTAACCTAAAGAGCAATGACAAATTTGGTTTGCTAGCTTTCAGTCAGGTCCGTAATCTTAATTTACATGAGGGACAAAATGCTCTCAATCAACTGTAACATTTTACAGCATTAGGAGCAATTGTAAAACTATAGCATGTAGTAATATATATCCCACAGTGCTTTTTGAGGGTTAAAATCATAATTTAATTTTAATACTAAATAAGTAACTTAGTTCACTTCTGTCTTACATTAATTATCAAGTTTTATCTGCACTTTATTACTGAAAAAATTAAAATTACATTGATTCTTTTTTAGCTGCATATAACACGTACATTGATTGAAGAGCAAATGAACAGGCGATCTGTTACACCCTCGGAAGTTTTCTGCATTGCTAGTAATCAATCTCTGGTACAAAAATAAGTATTGAAGTACAGTAGAACCTCGATTAACCGGGGGCTCATTAACCGGGGAGCTGATTAACCGTGGTTCGATCCGGTCGATTTTTTTACGAAGAAAAGATTTTTCCAGTTGGATTTAAGTTTTTGTTACAATAATGTTATGTACAGTACGGTACTTCTACTGTCTACCTCCGACTTGATTGCGTGCGAGGGGACACAGGGGTGAGGGGGAAGGTTAACCCCACCAGTGCGCCAAACCGGTTGTTGCCTAGCAACCCGCCGTATTACTCATACTGACTTTGTACGGCGCAGCTCTCGTGACCAGCTGTGCAGTCAACGCCAGTATATCGAACTAAGATCACCTGTCGACGTATGTGTTTTACTGTCATTTTTAACTGTCATTTTACAGATGTAACAAAGTTAACTGTATAATTTATTTTGAAATTTTAATGTAATAGCGGCAATAAATACTAATTTAATATAGGGCTTTTATTAACCTCGTTGATGATGTTATTTTTATGTTTGACTTGAGTTGTTTTGATAATAAATAAATACATTATTTATTTATTATCAATCATGATGATAACTGTGGAAGAAACTAATACATTTGTTCATTTGGTAAATGGTGGTGGTAATTTGGTCATGACTCATGAGTGAGTGTGGTCTTGCAGATGTTTTCAGTATGGCTCATAGAATGGTATGAGTTGTTTGAGGGGAAGCGCTCGACCAATGGCAGACGCATTCCTCTCACACGCATTCAAGTCGGAGGTAGACAGTACTACGGTACGAATAGCCAAGCAAAGCAATACCGAACAGTTGCTATGACAACAAGATGCGCTGTTGTCTCTGCGCAGCCTGCAGTGGGTGAGGGAACGAATGACAACAACCTGTTTTCGCGCCATCCATTTTGTGCTGCTATCCGTCTCTCTCTCCACACCCGTCCAATAAATCAGTCAGTGTACGGATGTGTTTAGATTGTTATGCTAATGAGCTGTCGCGTGCGAATTTGATTAGTTTAGTTTGATCCTTTTTATTTACGATCGTATTTTTTTACTTTGGGTGTAATCTTGTAAAGTGCGTAAGAATGTCTGGTAACAAGAGGAAACGTGTAGTTTTATCAATTCAACAAAAACTTCAAATTATTGAACATTTGGAAAAGGGGAGGGGTGCGAAAAGTTTGGCCGATGAGTACAATATTGGGGAACAGACTGTTAGGGATTTAAAAAAGAAAAAGATGGATTTGTTAAAGTTTGCAAGTGCTGCAGAGTCATCTTCGGGATTAATGAAAAGAAAAACAATGAAAAAAGCCACATTCGAAACTTTAGATAAAGCTATGTTGGAGTGGTTTGCGCAAGAACGTGCTTTAGGTAATCCCGTCAATGGTGTAATTTGTGCCGAAAAGGCCAAGGTTTTTTACGAATCTTTAGGTCTTGAAGGAAAGTTTGACGCATCTTCTGGGTGGCTCTATCGATTTAAACAAAGGCACAGAATTCGGGAACTACACATTCAAGGGGAAGCATTAAGTGGTGATAAGGACGCGGCCGAGAAGTTTGTCGTCGAGATCAATGAGCTTGTGTCTGCAGAAAACCTTTTGCCTGAACAGATTTTTAATACAGACGAATCTGGCCTCTATTGGAAATGTTTGCCATCGAAAACATTAGCGTTCGTAAAAGAAAAAAATGTGCCTGGCCATAAAGCCATTAAGGACAGATTAACCATAATGACCTGCTCCAATGCTTCAGGAACGAAAAAACTTAAGCTCGTAGTCATTGGTAAAGCCAAAAAACCTAGATCGTTTAAGGGAACAGAGGCAAAAAATGTGCCAGTCCACTACTTCAACCAGAAAAAGGGCTGGATGAACCAAGTTATTTGTCAGGAATGGTTCTCTAAACATTTTGTTCCCCAAATCCGTGACTACTTAAGGTCACAAAACCTTCCTCAAAAGGCGCTTTTAATCTTGGACAATGCCCCCTCACACCCTAGTGAAACAATCTTAAAATCAGATGACGGAAAAATCGTTGTGAAATATCTCCCTCCCAACGTGACAGCACTGATCCAGCCTATGGACCAAGGTGTCATCGCTGGAATAAAAAAAGTTTACAGAACTTCAGTTTTGAGAAAACTGATTGAGGAAGAGAACGATCTGAAATCATTTTTAAAAAAATTCACCATACTAGACGCTATTTATGAATGTGCATCTGTTTGGGAAAAAGTAAAAAAAAACACATTGATTAGATCGTGGAAGAAAATATTTCCCGACATTGATGATAGTGAGGATTTTACGGGGTTTGCTGAAGAAGAAATAACTTCAAATCAATTAGCAAATATGGCGAAGGCAGTGCCAGGGGGCGAAAGCGTGGACACAGAAAACATCGATGAGTGGTTCCAATGTGACAAAGACTTGCCATCGTTTGAGATGTTTAATGACGAAGAGATTGTGAGGCGCGCTATGCGAGAAGTGGAGAGCGAGGAAGAAGGAGACGAGGAGGAGGAAGGGGAAGGGGAAATGCCAGCTGACACCGAGACCCGTATTGCTCACAGCCACGGCGCTGCACTCAATCACTTGGAATGCCTATTAGATTACTTGGAGGGTCAAGACGATTCTCTCTTAAGTGACAAGCTATTGTTACGGAAGCTACGGTCATCGATTGCAAGGAAAGAAAGAGGTGCAAAACGGCAAACAACGATGACCGACTTCTTCAAGCCGTCTGCTAATCAGTAATAACAATGCAGTAACTACTATAAACAGCGTAGTAAATATTTTGTAAATAATTTTCTTTTGACCAATATTTTAGTTTTATATCGAAAAGACATTCATGGATACTCTTTTACAAGCAGGTAAAATGTACTCTACACTTTAATTAGGCCTAGTCTACCTATTAAAACATGATTTCTTGCACTAAATTATGCATTTCAGTTTTTTTTCTGTTATCAGCGGCTTAACCGTGATTTCATGTATCCGTGGCCCTTCTCCCCACCATTACCCCGGTTAATCGAGGTTCTACTGTACCTAGTTGGGGCTCGTCCCATCCCTCCCTCCACCTTTTCATACATGGCCTTGAGGTCGCTTAGACGGTTACTTGCTTTGTTTAGGAGTGGTAGAGTTTTAATTTAAGTGCTGCAAAAAATTTCCTTGCGCGATGTATCATGTTTAAATAGTGATTTTGTATACAGAATGCTATTAAGTTGTTAATATTTAGTTAGTATATTATATTGTGACTTTTTATAACAATGAGTTTCAAGAAAATCAGAGAAGAATAAGGGAAATTTTACATTCCGTTCCACAGAATTTTTCTAGTGGTTCAATGGGTATATCCTGTATTATAAATTAAATGCAAACAAAATAATTTGTTGATGTTTTCCAATTTGTGTTTTAGTGGGTCAATATTTTTTCCTTTCTAATCGGGTTACTGTTTTTATTCTTACCAGAACAAACTGTTAACCATTTTGGCTGGTTAACAATATATCAAATAAATGTTAATTGTTTTATATTGTAATTCCCTTGAAGGCTACACAAATATTTAATTCATTACAATATTCACTCCACAATGTCATATGAATTAAAATATCAAGTATGTGGATGTCACGAGTTATTGGTGCATGTCAATAGTCAATAGATTTATTAACAGTATCTTCAAGATATGTTACAGAGTCAAAAATTAATTAGTAAAAAAAGAAGTTATACAATTTAAGAAAATTTTACAGTTAAATTTCATCCTTCCATGAATAAAACTCAGTCATTGTGTAAAAAGTTTGGTCTTGCAGCCAGCTTTGAAGCATCTTTTTCATTGCTCTTCGATTGTCGTCTTTCACGTGTCCTGGCAGCATGTTGTACATATTTAGTCCTGCGTATGATGGTTTCTTTTCGAATAAGGCCGTTCTATGTATAGGTAGTGTGTAGTCTGCTGCGTGTCTCGTATAATGGTTGTGAAGGGTTTCTTGTTTTGGAGGGTCTTTGTTTATGCTGTAGAGAATGGTTTCCAGTATATAAATAGATGTTACAGTCAATATGTTCCAGTTTTTAAAAATGCCTCTGCAACTATCTCTTGGGCCCAGTCCTGCCATTGTCCTCATTGCTTTTTTTTGTACGACCAGGACTCTGTGAAGGTTACTTTCTGTTGACCCACCCCACACAGTAATTCCATAGCGCAGGTGGCTTCCAAATAGCGCATGGTAGGCTATTTTTGTAGCTTCAAGAGTGCTGGTTGCCTTTATTCTTTTCAGGGCAAATAGAGCTGAGTTAAGCTTAAGGCAAAGGCTGTCAATGTGTCTCTTCCAGCTCATGTTGCTGTCAAAAACAACACCGAGGTGTTTGATTTCATCAACTGTTTGTAAACCAGGCATTTCAGTTACTAATGCTTTTTTACTTCCCAGTGATAATTGTTTGGTTTTGTCCTCATTTAGAACAAGGTCATTCTTCATGGTATAATCCTGTGCCACGTTCAGAGCGATGTAAGTATCTATTTCTAGCTGCTCAATATTTTTATTAGCTGTTGTTAACACAGTGTCATCGGCATACATGATTATATCACATAGTCCTTCCAAATGTTTAGGGAAGTCGTTGACGAATAGAACAAACAGGACTGGTCCAAGGACCGACCCTTGTGGAACTCCTCTTGTAGTCTGTAGTGGTTTGGACTGTACTATTCTTGTGAGTCGATCAGTTACCTCTTTCAATTCAACTATCTGTGTGCGTCCCTCAAGGTAGCTGGAAAACCAGTTAAGTGCTGTTTGTTTGATACCCAGGTTTTCAAGTTTAGCTAGTATGAGATTATGCCCTAAACAGTCGAAAGCCTTGCTTAGGTCTAGGTAAAGACAAGTGATTGTATTGCCAGTTTCTATATTGTCAATTATATATTCAGCAAGGTCTGTAATTGCAGTTGTGGTTGATTTACCTGAAGTTAATCCATGTTGCTTATCAGTTAGTAACTGGTTTTGTTGTAGGTATTCTATGAGTCTAATGAGTATGATTTTTTCTATGAGTTTGGAGACTGATGGTAGAAGGGAAATCGGTCTATAGTTGGATATGTTTAGACAATCGCCTTGTTTTAGTTAAGGATAAATTTTACTTATTTTTAGTTTTGATGGGAAAATACCTTTTTCTATGGACATATTTGTGATGAGCAATAGAGGCGTTAGTAATTCATTAGCACAGTATTTTAATATCTTGGTTGATATTTCATCTACACCAGCAGAGTTTGAGCTTCTCAACGAGCTTATCACTTTTACTATCTCATCTACTGAAGTTGGCCGCAAAGAGTTTAGTGTGTGTCTGGTGGTTGGTTGATGATTGATAATATTCTGTGCTGAACTATTGTTTATTTGATTTGCATTCAGGGTTTCATTAGCAATGTTTGCAAAATGAGTATTGAGACAGTTAGCAATTTTATAAGCGTCTGTTATCAATTCACCGTCATGTTGTATTTGCATTTGTGCTATATCAGGGTCTTTATTCCTTTGTCTTACATTGTTAATGACACTCCAGATGGCTTTGGGTTTATTGTTCGCTTCATTAATGTACGAAGCATTAGTTTCTTGTCTCGATTGTTTCAGTTTTTGATCATAAATTTTCTTTTTTGCAGAGGCTGATTGTTTATCGTTTAAAGCTCCTGTTAGGAAAAACTTATTTTGTGCCTTTAAGAAAGCCTCTTTAAGAGCGCTAATTTCATTGCTGTAGTTCTCTAACTTGCCTCTTTTTTGTTTTACTCGTGATTTTATCTTAGGGCATGTGCAGTCAAGAGCAAATATGAGTGACGTACTAAAATGATAGTACCTTCATCCACATTGTTTGATTTGAGAACTGTATCCCATGTTTCCTTTGCTAAGTGGTTTTTCAGGTTTCTAAGGTTGTTTTGAGTAAAACATCTTTGATATGTGTAGGAATTACTCCGCTCCAATTTTGGAATGTCTATTGTGCAGTATTGACCTGTGTGGTCTGATAGTCCTATGTGGGTAACTTCAACCTTTATTTTATTTTGGTCTATGTTGGAGCACACAACATCTATTGAGGATACAGACGTTTCAGTAATTCTAGTGGGTGGTATGTCTAGTCTGTTAATACCATATCCCTTTAGTAGCTCATTGAGTGCACTTCGCTCTCTTGAAGTTTTGTCAAAATTGTCGATGTTAACGTCTCCCATGATAAGTGTTTCAGTCCCTTGAGTTGGTAGACTCTCTAAAACGTCATTCAGAACTTGTAGTGCTGTTTCAAGGTCTGATGCAGGTGGTCTGTATACTCCCAGTAGGCATAAGGTATTTTTTTTAGATATTGTTATTTGTATAGCTGATATTTCGCATATCATTTCTACACTAAGTTCTTCTAAGTGCAAGCTTTCAGTTTTGTACCCAAGTTTGTTGCGTTTGTATATGGCGACTCCTCCTTTAATATGATCTTTCCTTCCATAGGCACTAATTTGTGTGTAGTCAGACAGTATAGTTTGGTGTATTATTCCCTCTTTTAATCCGTGTTCAGAAAGAAGAATAAGATCTGGATTTGAGTTGTATAATGTGTGTTCTAGTCGTTCAATTTTGTTGCCTAGTCTGTCCATGTTTTGGTAGAAAAACAAAAGCTGTATTGTTCTGGTTTTGCCCATAGTTATAGTTGATGGTTCAGAGTTTTGATATGATCTAAAAAAGAGTCATCCCTATATACTTCTGCTTGTATTACCAATTGGTTGGGGCATGTTGGGGAAAGGAGAGGCTTTGGTGTTGTAGGAGGGTTAGCAGGAGAAGTTCCCTGAGGGGTTGTCTCCGTTTTGTGGTTATGAGTTATATGCTTTAGATTCTTGTAGAAGTCTATGTGTTTAACAACCCGAATAGAACATTCGGCGTTGCCATTGTGTGAAATGAAACAAAAATCACTACTTTCAGATATTGTTTTTAGAAGAAATATAAGTTGTAGGTAATTTTTATTTGTATTAATGGAAAGATCATCTTTTGGAGAATAATGAAACAAAGTTTTATTTTGATTTCACTTTTTGATTCGTTATACTGATTTTTTCTTTTACTTGTTTAGGAATGTTCTATAATAACAACTTTATGACAAAATAGTACCATCATATTAAGGCTTATATTTAATTTTCAACAAGTTTTATCGAAAAGATAATATTATATTCTGATTCTAGATAAAAATCTGGAATATATTAATGTCATTAGTAATTCACAGGAACATATTAAGAAAATTGTTATATTTTGTTAAAAATGTTAATGTGCTAGTGATCACAGCAGATCATGTTTTCTTATAGAAAATTAAATTATAAACATTTTGTATATCATGAAACTTGTATAAACAATTTTTGAATTTTTCCCAAAGTAGTAAACCTTATATTTTTATTATCAAAAAAAGTTGTAATATTTTACATGAAAGGTGTATTGTAAACAAATAAATCAAGATTGAAAATAATATGTTCATGAAGAACATTTATTCCTGAATAAAACAACACGGGGTTTATACATAGTGGTTTATAAAATAAATACTGTGTCAGAATTTTCCAATGTATGTATGTCAAATGCGGCTAAAAGTGCCTGTCACTACAGAGTGAACACCATTGTGTCACGTCTAGGGTTGAAATTGACCAGAATGCTCAAAGTATATTTTTAACTTAAAAATTAAAGAATTCCTCAATTAATCATAAAAATGTTGATTCACTAGTTGCTGTGACAGTGTTATTTGATCCACAATATTTTTTGCAGCGTGAAGTTGAATGTGCGAGAGAAACACAAAATGATAGAACAAATGTTGTTAAACAACTTGGAGGTGTGGTAGCAGGGCTCCCTTCCAGATCTCAAGATCTTCCCAAGTCTCCAATGGAAGGAAAAAATGGGAGTAAAAGTGACAACAAGTAAGTTCATTAACACACTGTATCTAAAATTTCATTTAATACAAAGAAAAAATTGTAACTGACCAAACAATTGTTCCCTCCTAAAGCAGAGTTTTTCTTTTAATTTGATGTGAATCTATTGAGATTTGACGAGTTAGTGCGTATTTAATGCTCTGTAAAATTTGTTAACTCAAGATAAAAAATAACACAATTATTTATTCATCTTAACCCTTTCAGGAGTAAATACATCATATGACATCCCAACTGTCATGACTGAGAGGAGTATTAGGGTTGGAAAAAAAGTAGAGGAGTAAAAAATAACATTTTGAAACAAAAGTTTCAAACCTGTTTATTACAGTACATTATTATATTTCTTATTATTACAGTGTTAGTAATTTTTTGTGCGTGGAACTACTCGAAGCATAGGTGTATGCATAGTGGGATTCGGCAATGGGAGCATTCATGGGAAGTGTCCTTGCGTCCGTGTCACAGCTGTAGCCGACAAACAACTAAGAGAATGTAAGTGAAAAGCACGCTGAAAGTTATATCTGCTGTATGCCAGCTGATATCATCGTGCGAGAACCAAATCAGATCAGAGATAGAGGACAAATAAAGGTTACAACTAAAATTATACTGCCAAAAGGTGTGCACATCTAAAGTTATGTTTGCCTTTGACAGATAGTACTGGTGTAATGTGTTAACAATATGCTCAATTAATTTAATAAATTAAATAATTGGACCATTTTACAAGACGTCACATGACGCCCTTACTCATATAAGCCAATTTACAAAAATATGTCAGGTGACGTCTTTACTCATTTTAGATAATATAACGTACCCCTGAAAGGATTAAGCAAATTACTTTCTCTTTGTTTCTTCAAGACAAACTGGATCAACGTGTACTGTCCCAAGGAGAGTTTGTTCCTGCTACCAAACTAGTGTTGTCATGGTGACTGTGACATCTTAGATTATTACGTTTAAATGGTCTGGGACTTAGTTCAATATTCTTGTAAATTTGGGATCAGCTTTCGTTTAAAAGCAAAAATGGTAATTTTTGTTTTCACTTATTTTTATATTTTTAAAATTCACTCACCAGTTTACATATGTCAGAGGCTTGTGCAGGAGCCTAACACTACGTGACAGGCGTGGAAATAATCCCGTGATAACACGCGTGGCGGGTATTCCCTCACCATTAGTTTTTTTGCTATTATTTATTTCAGATTATAAATATTGCCCAGTTAAATGTATTTTATTTTGCATTGCACTATATATTAAATATTTATAAATATATTACTTCGATTTAATTAGATTTTAACGACAAAAATATGAACACAACTTACCTTGTTATTTAGTGTTTTGGTTTGTAAAGCCACAACACGCGTAGGCGGGGATTCCCTCACTAATGGAAAACAACCAATATTGTGGTCACAATAATAAACTAAACAATTTATTCTAATTCTCACTTTATTCAATGTCGCTGACATCTTCCTCAAGCTAGAAGAAGAAAAACTAACAGTTATACTTTTGAGGGTGATGAACTAAATAAATATTTACTGTCAATCCATTCTTACAAAAACATTATAAAACTAATTTGTGTACTCTTTTACAGAAACAAGCCTCAAAGTGTCACAGCCACAGCATTGCCGCGAATAGAAATCGTTGATGTTGATAATGGTAAGTAGGAACTGTGAAACATAATAACTAACAAAGTAGAGAATAATTAGAATGAAAAGATCACATACAATTTTTGTATTATTATTTAACCTTTTTTAAATACGAGGTACAGTCAAAATGTTCCGGGAATCGATGTTCAGAGACACACAGCGTGGTTACCGCTGGGAATTTCGTTGTCCATCAGCTAGTACTACTCCTGGAGAAGGAATATAGGTAGTGTGAATATCGCCGAGTTGCCATTATTCCTCCGTGTAGAGCGCTTTTCGTGTATTTGCATGTTTACATTGTCGCTTTTGAAAATTTATTTAATGAACAGCTAAATAACATTAAATTTGGTGTTTTACTTCAAAAGTCATCTTCTTGGACACTTGAAATGTTAATTCAAGCATTCGGAATTATGGCAATGAATAAAAGCAAATTTTACGAATGGCACAAACATTTTCGTGAAGATGACTCTCATAGTGGATGCCCTTCAACCGCAACCACAAATGACAACATTGAACAAGTTCGGCAAACTGAAAAATAACAATTGATGATATCGCATATAAGGTAAAATTTTCCACACAAAAGTTCTTAGGCGCTAACCACGATATCCCTGAACATCGATTCTCGTTAGTATGTAACTACCTAGTCAAGCACTGCTTTACCACGCTAGAACATCCTCCCTACTCGCCTGACCTCATGCCAGCCAATTTTTTGCTATTCACATGGTGAAAACATCAATAAAAGGAAATCGATTTGCAGGTGTTGAAGCTGTCAGAAAAAAATGCGATAAAAGTATTGAAATACATTAAAAAAAATAAATGTCAAAATAGTTTTGACCATCAGTATGATCGTAGGGACAAGTTTATTGTTTTAGGAGAAGAGTATTTTGAAGGAAAATAGGTTTGTAAGTTTTTATCTTTGTCCAATAAACATATTTCAACCAATTCCGGAAACTTTTTGACTATACCTCTAAGTATTTTTACAGGAAATGCGCAATTTTTTAAACTTGAACAGCTATTCAAAAAGAATTATTCATAAAGTAAAGAGAGGAATAAACCTATGAAAGCATACAATTGTGAAAACAACGAAAACAAAACTATAACAACTGTGCTTAAAAAAACCTTTAAGAGAAAATGGAAAAAAATTAATTCAACTTTAATATTTGAATAAGTTTTACATAATCAGGAAGCCTACTTTGTAAATCATCAAAATTAAAATCAATCAACAAAAAATTTTGTTTATTTAAAATTTACTGTGAATGCAATAAACCATTTCAACCTAACATAAAGACCTGTCCTGTAAAAACAATAATAAAAGAACATACATACAATTTGAAAACTGAAAATACAGAATAGTCAAAATTAGTTGAACGTGTTTAGTTAGTGGCATGGCATTAAATTTGAAGAATTATCCATTTTTCATAAAGAAAATTCATGAAAAAAGAAACAAAATTGAAAGTGCATTAATGGCATTAAAAAAAGACATCATATCGCAACCATCTATTAATTAAATAATATATATTTCCAAATCATTGGAGATGAATTACTAGAAAAAAATTAATAGTTTTAAAACCTTGTTTTTAAATTTTATCTATTTATACTTTATGTTAATATTCACACATTCAATTTCTTTAAGCATGTCTATCTATGATACCATAATAGGAAAGAATGCACTTATTGCAAATTAAATGTGTAGAATTATTTAAACTGTTGAAGAGTGTGTAAAGATCCTTAGTCATATAAATCACATCAGAATGTTCAGTCTATTTTTACTGTGTTAGCTGCTACCATACCTCTAACTATACTCCCATGAACATAAATTAACATTTATTTTTAAGGAAAGATAAATTATAAACTTTTCAAGTGTTAAGTGTTACTTGGAGGATCATTATGTTCCAGTCTAAAGCTAAATTCCGTAAGTCGGTGAAAAGTGTTAATTTAAATGGTATTTTAATAATCTTTTTTATTTTGATGTTTTTTTGCGCTGAATACAAATTTAAAAACTATTTTGGTCTATTACAAATATTTCTCGAGAAATAACGGAAACACTACTATCGCGGCGGATCGCGATTAGCGGCCATTACGCGATCATTATATAAAACAACTATTAATCACAAAACCCGAATTCACCTATATTCCCGCCGGAGTGACGGCCTGCCGGAGAGGCCAAACGCTCGAATTTAATGCAAATTACGAATTTTTGTTGAGAAAATAGACAATTAGGATAAGTTAGGTTATGTTTGGTTATGTCAGTAAAAAATGCATTTTTCGAGCTGAAAAAATAATTTTACTACAAAACCAGTTATATAGTTGTGTTCAGCATAAAAAAACACGAGAAATGGAAAAAAACTTTTCGACAAATAACGATTTTTAAAAAAGTTGGTTTTTTCATTATTAGATAAAAAACTAGTTTTTCGATTTTTCGGTAAAAAACGAGTTTTCCGCGGGTGAAATCAAACTCCTCAAGAGATATAAACTCATATTTCACCACTCAGAGGTGGCAAGAAAGTGCATAATTACCATTAGTTTTCTGGGGTGAAATCAACCTCCTCAAGAAATTACCACTTTTGAGGAGGTTGAACAATGAAAAATCTAGTTTTTATCTGATAGTGAAAGAAACTTAGAAAATTGGTTGTTTTTCAACAATTCATTTCTTTTTACATGTTTATTAACCCTCGAGCCGGCAGTTATTTTTTGCCTAACCGGCAGGCAATTTTCAGTTGATTTGCAGACTATTTTCTTAAATTAAAAAAAATATATATACACAGTGTAAACCTACTAATGTTTGAGATCATTGTGATCACAAAAGAATAAGCTATTATATAATATGCATAAAATGTGCCAAAACAATTTATACATTTTTTCCTCGGTAACTTGAATAAAAGAAGATTTCTTCAAAAAAATGAAAATGGGTGGTGGTATACCCTACAAATAATGATACAATAATAAAATAAAAAATTAAATATAGCCAAGATATTCTGAATTGTATGTAGTTTTAGGAAATATATACATAACGGAGGATATATACATAAATAAAAATACTGCACTCCAAAAACTGCATACACTACACAACAATGAAAATTGGTTATTATGGAAACAGTTGTAATGCAAATTACTAGAAATGTTGTCTAAACATTGTAGAGTTGTAACATACACTACGCTTTTTATAAAAACATGCTCTACAAAGTAAATTATTTTTTATGTTTATTTTTAGGTGTGAGCTTATAATTAATAATTATAAATAAATAAGAACCTGGCATAACCTTTGCATTGAATTATTTTGTTAGCCTACACTAATGTTTCATTATAAATAACACTGTTTCATATAAACAACTTGTCACTATGTAATAATCACTAAATATAATACTTATTACAACATATAAACACAATAAAACACATATTTTGATAGTATACACAATTATTATACCGCAGAATTCACAAGCAGAAAAATGCTACATCTCTGTTTACAAACAGCGAATATGAGTCGTCGTAAATTTACATCTTCTTATTCGATCATATGTTACTCCTACAACAGTGTCTCTTATACTACTGCAATCGGCAACTCATGTAGCTTCTAGTGGCATTGGAATTATTTGCGTAGCGTAAAAACTAGTATTATAATAAGTGATTAACGGCGCTGATGCATTTAAGGGCGGTAAACCGCACTATGCTGGTAAGAGAGTTAATGCTGAACACAAATATATGATTGGTTCTTTAAAATAGTTTATTCGGCCTGTCGTTCCAGTGGCAATGTATATGATTTTCTTTTTCGTGTTTAATAGTTGGTGTACATAATGATCGCGTGATGACCGCTAATTGCGATTCACCGTGAAAGTGATGTTTCTGTTATATCTTGAGAAATAATTGTTACAGTATAGACCAAATAGATTTGTATTCAGAGCAAAAAAATAAATCAAAATATAAAAAGGTGATTAAAATAGCCTAGTATTTAAATGAATTAAATATATTTTGTTTTTGTTACTGACTATGCCAGTGGCATTTTTTTTAACATTATATTAAGCGTTGTTGAGAGACAATATTTAGTCCAAAACCCTTTTGGCAAATTTTGTGTAGTGGACCTCTCGGGATTTGAACTCGTTGACCCTCTCTGCATGCGAAGCAGAAGTGCTAACCTTATAGGCTAGCAAGAGGCCTTGATTTAAATATAGGCCTTTATCAAAAACACTGAAAGTTGTGACATTGGTATTTTAGAATTGTTAGGTAAAATACGTGATTTCCACAGAATAAAAAGCAAATCTTGTGAAAATATAGCCAATTCTTGGCTTATTTCAGGCAAAGCTTTCAAATTTTGTTTGTTGGCTAGAAAATGCATAATAAACAGTTTTCATTCTATGCAAAATCATTTTGTGCTGAAAAATCTGAATTACTTAGCCTACTTGGTATTTATGCATTTTCTAGACCCTCGCCTAGCTTGACTTTTTATCTTCAGTTAGTATAATCAGGTCTACATTTTGTGAGAAAACACTTATTCCGCGAAAATAACGTTTTATAAAAAAAATTGAAAATTGTTGAAAAGATATTTTTTATTTAGGCCTATCTCCATTATTTTCGTGAGTTTTTCATCTTCTGCAGATGTAAAAGAGCAATTGTAGCCTTGTAGAACTGTCTATTCTGTATATATAACTAAAAGTAAGTTATTGTGCGATTTACAGCTTGTCATTGAGAAATAATTATGCTTTTTTTCATTTATTTTTATTTTGATATTTATATGAAAAAAAAAATAATTATATGTTATTTTTAGTTGGAGAAATGCCACCAAGTACTGAAACTGCAACAACATCACATTCATTGCCTATGAGTATTGTAGACAGTCTAATGTGCCACCGCCAAGATGGTGTGTCGGAGGAATTTGCCAAGAGTGCCATTAGGATTATTGTTCAGAAGTTAACGGTACGTGTTTCATAATAGTCTATTCGGTAGATAATTTGTCTAATTTTGATTAATTAATTTTTGTGATATTGTCGATCATACAAATTCTGGCACCAGGCATCATTGCGGATTGAATTAATTCTGCGACGACTCGGCTTGTCGTGGTACTGAGAAAGTGAACACAGGTGCACACATCTTCTACTTCACACTCATTTATCACTTGATTCGCTACAGATTTCTAAATATAGGTCCAATTTAGAAGACCATAGTCACGGGCAATTTTAGACACAATTGAGTCATTTACAACTGAATTGTTGTTTTTTTATCTTTATATTCTTGTCCAAATAATCTTTTTTGCACAAGCTACTATGACTATGTCTGCTAATTCCTAAGACCATTTTTTTATATTGCAAAACTTACAGTGTACCTAGTAATTGAATTTACTTGTTTATCTATCCTATATATCTATAAATCTATATATCTATATTTTATCTATAAAAAATGTCTAATGTAATGTCTCTTTCCAATATTTCTTGTATACATATCATTTTAATAATTTACGCTTATACTATTAGTGAAGGAGTTAATAATCCTTTTCCTCTTTACAGAAAAGACCCGATGAATTAGATAGTCTGATTATTGCAATAACCACAAAAGGATGTCATCCAAGTAAATGTGTTACACTTCAGCGCACTCGGGATGGGCGGCGACAGGTTAGTATTAGTAGAACTAATAGTATACGTAATCTATTATTGGAAATAAAAGCTAGGTGTTGGTCACTCACTTACACGAATTCTAAAGCTCCTCTGACAAGTTAGAAACTTCATATTTGACATGTACTTTTTGTTTTTAAGGACATTTTTTTTCTTTTAAGAACAGAACTACAACTTTTCTTATCAGTCTAAAAAAAACACAAGAGAAATTTCAGACGCAAACATAAACTTCCTATTTTATTTTTTGTCTCGATACTGGTAGTCGTCTACGATTTTTTATGGTTTTTTGCCACATTTTCAAATGGTTTAAAACTGTATATAAGTCTGCTGTTTCTTCTTAAAACTTTATAAAAAAAAGTCATAGATCTAATGTTTCTTGGAGGAAAAAAAATT
>JAQJVL010002014.1:41430-126430 GCA_035578905.1 Stictocephala bisonia
CACGGAGTTATTTGGGGACTTTTAGTTTTAAAAACTCTTATTAAAATCCCAACTATAGATTTAAAGAATACATCTATATGAAATTTTAACTGATCTTTTAAATATTTTGTTTTTAAAGCTGTTTACAAATATTTGGGAAAAGTTTTACCATTTTTGGCCCGGTTGTCACCGGGGGGGAATTTTAAACCCATGCACAAAAACTCGTGACATCCCTTATTGTTTATTTTAATTCATGAAAATTGGGGGAGTAAATATTGTAATAAATTTAAAATTTTTTGTTTTTACCCTTTAAAGGGGGGAATTTACAATATAAAACAATTAAAAAATTTTTTTGGATATTTTGAAAAACCGCCAAAAGGGTTTAAACCCAGTTTTTTTCTGGTAAAAATAAAAAACAGTAACCCGTTTAGAAAGAAAAAAAAATTGCCCCAACTAAAAAACAAAAATAAGGAAAAACCCCTTTCAACAAATTATTTTGTTTGCGTTTAATTTATAATACAGGATATACCCAAAACTGAAGGTCATTGGTCCAAATCTCCTTATTTTCAAATTACAACATTTGTGATGTATATCTTTTTAAAGTCTTTGAATGATGAAATATTCTGTGAAAGATTTTGGCTTAAATAAAAGCATTATTTTTTTCATAACACAACATAAAAACAAGCGTTTAGGATGAAATGAAATCTATATTTATCAATAAAAAAGGAAGTTTAGATGTTGTTATTTTATTGGCTGTTGAATACTATAATGCGGCTTAACCCTAGATCTGTGATTTCTAGGAATAAACCTGTATATATAGCTCATAACATCAGCTACCAAAACAACTCAGGAGTAAGTAAAAATGCGATAAACCAGATTGGGAAATATCCGATGTGGTATAAAAGTACATATGTACAAGAGGTTGATGTACAGCTAAACAGGACGACAAGCGGCTCTACCATGGCTTCCAGTGATGTGCAACATAATCCGGATATATACGATACAAATAGAACTACTCAGAGTTCAAAAAGATTTTATCTACTCTGAATCTCCCCATTTCACAACAGGCTGAACAACTTAAGTCTAGAAACCCCTTCTTTAACTATTTCCCAGTTAATTTCAAATACATTTTTTCCAGAAACCAGTTAGGCATAATTTTGGGATATGATTGAAGGTCAAAACAAGTTTCCATTATTAGATCCTAAGACTGTCATCATTAGAGGAACCTTACTCCTAAGAGACTATCTTGAATTGCTTCTGCATGGGTGTGGGCTGATACAACTACTGACAATATAAGCAGGGTAGTGGCAAATGATCATTCATGTGATTGTGGAGCCAAATTTCTACCTATGTTGAAAAGTTGTGAAACTTGACTTGGATCTGTGACAGGAGATCAATATTAAAACATCATGGCGTGAACTCGATTTGCCAGTGTGACCATCAATTTATCTTGCTCAAAAGTGTAGATCAGGTGAAATCACAAATCTAAGGTTAAACTATTGACAACTCGCCAGTTGTTGGTTTCATTACTAGTGAAGCCACTAAGAATAGGAAATGGAAAGGAGCTAATAACCTCAAACATATATTCATTTTCTTTATTTGGCCCATTAGAAAATGGCACCCTTGGAGCAAGGTTTTCTTTTTCTTGAAACAAAGTACATAATAAAAGCTTTTATTATTGATTATAACATTTTAATTCTAATTTATTTTGTTACTAAAAATAAGAATACGTCTTCAAAAATCCATGTCATATAAGAACAATTAACGAACATAAATACAATAGAAATTAACGTCACACAACAGAAATCTGTTGTATTAATAGCACAAAGGAATTGTATGAATCACTCTGCAGAGATGAGTTCCAACCGTTCAAATCAAATAAGTTCTATTTGGAATGAAACTGATTTTCAGTTCTCGTCTCGTTGCAAAGAAACAATTTGGAACGTAACTACTTACTTCACTTGGAACCGAATCTATTTTATTTCCATTTTGTCTTTGAAATGAACCAAACAAGTTGCATAGCATAGTAAATGACTAATTAGTTTTCTCCTTATATATTTATACATATATATAATATATGTAAAATGTATTCTAAAGTAGTTTATACGTCCATAGGTTTTGATACACACACAAATTCATATTTTATTTTATCATTATACAACAAATCATTTTTACTAATTTTTAGTAACTATATTCTAACCATTATCACTAAGAAGTATAACATTGGAATTGATTTTATTTTTAATAATGACTGTGTTATTCAGAGAATCATGCTTTTGTCTTTTAAGTTATTTTTTATTCATTACAACCTAGTTTCAAGTAGGCTTTTAAATTTGCGACGGTGTATTTGAAAAGTGACAGTCACAATATTATGAAAAAACATATTACATTTAATGTACTGATTATTGATATTGAGTGGTAAAAATAAAGTGCCCAATTGCAACAAGATCCCCAGTTTTTGAAAGTGAATTTATTTAATTAACTTAAAATAATAAGACTTTTAAAATTAGGATAGTGAACGTGCATTATTCATAACTAAGAAGCTGATTGTAGAGATATGGGCTAATTTTCTGTTCTTAATTGAATGATTGTGTTTTTCATATTTCTATTCATTATACATTTTTATTAGATAAGTTGAAAACCTCTATTTTACTAATGAAAAATAATTCATGGGTTAAGGTTTGATCAAACCCAATTGGAGTTTTTCAAAGAAATAATGTTATTAAAATTAAAGAGTACTACTGTACACAAATAAATATAAAATATTATTTCTTGGTTTAGTAAATTTAACCAGTACATAAAGTTGTCTCATTGCAATAAATTCTGTTTCAGAACTAGCTGCAACAAATAATCTGGAGTAATACTGACTGGTATTGTTATAATTTTCTTATTAGTATTATTTTTATTTATTCATTATTTTATTTAAATATCAATTCAATTTTTTTCCTATATTGATTGCGGCAAGTAAAGTACATAAGTTAAAGTTATGATTTTATTTTACTTCTTTTTTGCTAATTATTCTGTTTTGTTGTTAATACGAGGTGTGTTTTTAAAGTAAGTACCGTTTTAAGTTACGCAGCCGCAGCGCTGCGGTCACCGTTTAGCGCATTCGCGCCATGTAGCCACATCTGTTGGGAAGCCACAGACGTCATTACGGAACCATCCGATCGAGTCTACATTTGTTTGCGTGATTTTAAAATGACTCCACCTATTGAGAATCCCGCCGACTGCGAAGTGCGTGCTGTAATACGGTTTCTCTGTGCTCAAGGCTTCAAAGCAGTTGACATTCATCGCCAAATCAGTGAAGTGTATGGTGAAAAACATTATGAGTGATGGAATAGCTCGGAAATGAGTTAGGGCCTTTAAAGATGGCCGCACAAACATTCTACTTTGTAAAACCCATTCCGATGATGACAAAGTAAAAACGACTGTGTAGCAGTGGTTGTCTAATCAGGCGGCAACCTTCTTTGACGATGGCATACAAAAGCTGGTCCCAAGATATGATAAGTGCCTTAATATTAATGGGAATTATGTAGAGAAGTAGAGTAAAGTATGGATGGCTTTTCAAGTGAATAAATTATTTTTGGAAAAGATTTACTTTTTGTTTTTTTTATATCTAAACGGTACTAAATTTAAAAACATGCATCGTATATATATTGAATTGTTCAGACTCTTTAACTAAACAGCCAGTTGTTTATCCAGTTATATGGTAATATTACTTTATCCTTACAGTAATTTCTTTAATAATAATTATAAAAATATTTTATTAACTTATTCCATCGAATTCAAATGAATACCAAACTTATTTTAACAGCACCAATATTAGTTTATAAACAATAATAATCTTCTTTAAACAAAATACTAAAACTTTATTATTGAATTTTCTGGTATATTACTTCAAAATAACTCCTTTTTCTATTTTACTATTACACTTTTACATCATCGCATTTAATTATTATCATTACTATTTTACTATTGAGTGTATCTTTCAGTATTAAGCCAATTTGTTTTCAACCAGTTTTTTAATATTTTTATTATTTCATGTTTGTTTTCATTTTCATCGTTTTCATAAAAAGAAAAGAATATTTTATTGTAAACTAAATTAGAGATACGTCTAGTAATATATAAATCTTATTCGTTATCTTATGTTTATTAATGTAGTTATTTATTCATTCGTATAGAATTGGATAATCAACCCATTTTATCTACTGTTATTTGTTATCGTCCAACAGAAGTCTTTAGCATGACAGTGTATGATCAATGTTTATAGCAGCTACTTGTATTTGTAAAATTAATTTTAGTTTGTTTCCAATTTATATCCTTTATTTATTTATTTATTTTTTTTGTGAATGGTGAGCATGTGAATGTGTTACCGTTTTGGTGATGTGTGTCTTATGCCTGTTTGGCCTTATCACACCTGACAGCCGAGCAGGGTTCTGACCATCCTGTCTGTGACCGGCGTTTTGACGAAGCCTCTATCCTCCAAATTCTTAGTCATACTTTATCTCCTTTCTGTACTCTTCTTAAATTAGCCCATGTCAATGCTCAGTCACTCTTCTGTCACATTGATGAATTTCGAACTATATTTGATGCTCCTCAATTTGATATCATTTTAGTCTCTGAAATCTTGCTTAACCACTTATCTGCTACTCCCGAGATAAGCCGTGTTCCGCCTGTAGGGCCATCACCGCTACTCCCGAGTAAACTCGGTTCGTAGTTTTCATTGTTGTAATATTGGTAAAATTGAGTGGATTTATTGTAGTAATGAATGAAATGAACAGTGGCGCAATCTCTGTTGTTTAGAGGAAACTATACTACACATCCCTGCTTTGTGCTACTATCTAGCGCATATTTTAGAAACCATATAAACTACGTGTCTTCCGTCGGCAGTGAAATGTCAGTTGGCGCGTCCGGCGCATGGTGTTTTGCGTTCCTGCTTTATTTATCGTTGTTTTATTGAGATAGTTATTTAGTTTTTGTTCGTGTTTCTTTATTATTATGTGTTTGTAGATTATATTGTAAACATGTCTGGTGATCAGGACGATGAGAATATAATAAGAAAATATTTAGAAATTCCCAGTTCGGAACTAGGCCTATATGACGATGAAAGCTTCTCAGATGACCACGATTCTGATGCCGACCCTATTTACATCCCCTCGTATTCTGATATTGAATCAGATAACGATAGAGGCGATATAACAAATAATGATGAAGAAATAGAACTCACACAAAATACCACAAATAGCCCTACTGAATCTCAACTTGAAGTCGTCGATCTCAACCTGCCTGGCCCAAGCACTGTAAGTAATAATGAGGTAAATGGACGAAAACGAAAACGTAGAGTAAGGGAACGACTGCCAAATACTAATAATAAAAATAAAAAAGAGCCCAAGTATCCTCATGTTTGGAACAAATCTGATTTTTCACCTACAATATATGTGTTTGATGAAACAAACAGCGGTGTAATAGACGATTCAAATGAACTAGACGAATGTACTGAACTAAAATGTTTTGAAAAATTGTTACCTGACAATTTACTAGATTTAATTGTTTTAGAGACAAATAAACATTTTAATTTTATAGTAAGCAATTTTCCACCAAGTGAAAAATCACGTCTAAAACAATGGTCTCCTATTACAAAAAAAGAACTAAAATTATTTTTTGCTGTTGTTATGCTTATGACTCATAGTAAAAAGGTCAGAATAGAGGACTACTGGTCGAATGACCCATTACACAAAAATAGTATTCCAGAACTGATGTCCCGTGATAGATTTCTCAATATTCTAAGATTACTACATTTTTCAGACAACACTCAACCTGGAGTTCATGGAAAACTAACAAAAATCAAACCTGTATTAGATATTTTTAGAAAGACATTTTCTAGTAGTTTTATTCCTTTTCGCAATCTCTGTGTTGACGAAAGCCTTATGCTGTTCAAAGGCCGTTTGGGATTTAGACAATACATACCATCTAAACGTAGCAGATTTGGAATAAAGCTTTACATATTATGTGATTGCGATACTGGATATGTATTGGACGTCATTGTTTATACGGGAAAGGAGACGGAAATTACGAATTCTGAAGACTTGGGTATTTCTGGTTCCATTATCACTACCTTTCTAAAAGACTATCTCAACAAAGGCCATTGTTTATACATTGATAACTGGTATACTAGTCCTGATTTACTGAAGTTTTTACATGACAACCAAACCAACGCATGTGGAACTGTGAAATCAAACAGAGTTGGGATGCCTAAATATACTCAACAATTGAAAGCAGGAGATACAGAAATACAAAATGATGGAACAATGGTTGCACTTAGATGGCAGGACAAACGCGAGGTTCGCATGCTAACCACTGAACATAAAATTGAAATGGTCAGAACTGGTAAAATCAATTTTCAAACTAAAGAGCATATCATGAAACCGAATTGTATAAACGATTACAACCTCCACATGGGCTCAGTTGATCGTTCTGATATGATGATAGTACATGTTGAGTGTATCAGACGTTCAACTAGATGGTACAAAAAATTGTTTTTCCATCTACTTGATATAACTATTCTAAATTCGCATGCCATTTTTCTTTGTAAAACTGGTAAAAAACCTACACTCCAGAGTTTTCATTTTGAACTCATACGGCAACTAATAGAGAACAACATGGAAACAAGGATTAGTCGGCAAAGAGGTGGACGACCTTCCATCGGTGAAAACCCAACAAGACTGACACAACGCCACTTTCCTGCGCTTGTCCCATCAACAGAAAAAAAGAAAAACGTAACACGTGTGTGCCATGTTTGTAAACACACAAAGCGGTGTGAACAAAACCGTCGTGAGTCGCGCTACATGTGCAATGAATGCGACGTCGCGCTTTCCGTAGTTCCGTGCTTCGCGGAATACCACGAGCTGAAACACTTTTAGACAGTGACAACCTTGTACATAGTTGTAAATAGAGTGCGTAATATAGTGATATTAAACTATAATATAATAAAAGTAAAATTATATCATTTTGGTTTTACTTCATGAACTTGGTAAGTTTTTCAATATAATAATAGACTAATATATATATATAATAAAAGATATATATATAATATATATATATGTTATATATAGTATTTATATTATATATCTTAAACATAACATAAGAAAATTATAGTTTATATTCTTAAATCAACTGTTCTTATACTGATTTCTAAGATCTTGATTTTGCATGGAAAAACCCAGCAGAGGGGTGCTGCCCGGTACAAAATAACATAGCAGTTAAAGGGTTAAGCCCCATAATAGTGATAAGAGAATTGAACTACATGGATATAATATCTATAGGAATGGTTGTACTTTCAGAGGCGGAGAGGAAGTCGCCATTTACGTTATATCCCATCTTCCTGTATCTCTTCTGATAACTCCAGATTGGTATGTCCTGAATATATGCTCATCGATATTAGATTAAATGGATTACATTTTTTAGTAGCAGTTTGCTACAGGGCTTCTAGTGGAATTCGAGCAATGTCTTATCAACATACTCCTTTTCGGCATGACATTTTCATGGGGGACTTTAAGTGCAATTTACTTGTACATCTTAAATTATACATTGTATAATCATTGAGTTGACATGCATTGTAAAATTATTAACCAATTTTATTTGCTTGAACTTATATCTGTGGTCGAAGGTTGTGCATGACAACATGAAGTTAAGGTAAATTTATGTTCAATCATGCTACTTTTGTCTCGTACCCGGGTAAATTAAATTGATAAATTATAAAACTGCAGGTTATTTTTGGACCACTTGCCTAGTACAGTGGAACTTGGATAATTCGAATCTGAAGGGACCATAACGAAAATTCGAATTAACCAAAAATTCGAATTATACAAAAAAGGGCAAAAATATTACTCAAACCTTATGTTTAAAGACAAAACATAATTTTATTTAACATAGTGTAACATTTCTGTGCTGTTGTACTTTATGTGAACAAACTACAGTAATGAAAAATAAAAAAACAAATAAAACTTGTAAAATTCCACAATATAATTAACAATAAATACAACAAAGAATTGTATGTACTGCATTACAACTTATATTGTACCTAGTTACAGTGCAATGCATTGTTAAACAGTTTAGCCTACAAGAAAAAGTACTAAAACGTGTCCATTTTACATAAAATTAAACATCAACATGAGTTACTGTACAAAAGAACTAAAATATACATACTTATTTACAAAAAAAGTTACAAAAGATACAATAAAAACGAAAGTGTTACTGTACATTGGCAGTACTGTCATTTCTCACTTACTGATTTTTAAAAAAGTCACGTATCTTAGGTTGTTTCATTGCCCTTACTCTCTCTGCTAAAATAAATGAATCTAAATTACCCAGTGAATGAAAAATGGAATCACTTACATTGCTTTGGTGTTCGAAAAATATTCTTAGTTTATTTACATAACTGGAAGCCTCTGTCGCCGTTGGGATTGGTTGTTCAGCATCCTCGTCACCAAATGCGTCAGCGTCGTCGTCTGCAGCGAGGTTCGCATTGTTTACCTCCGCGAGTATGTCGGCGTCACTGAGTTCACCGCAAACCGTAACATCTTCATCAACATTGACAAAGTCTTCAAATGTGATGGAACCAGACACAATTTCCTCCCATCCATCGACTGCTGGCACCGGTTCATTCACAATGTCACTGTCAGCAACTTCAATCTCGGCACTTTCACTTTCTTCTTTACTTAAACCCGCTTTTTTGAAACAGCTCTTAATTGTTTTAGCTGTGACCTGATCCCAAGCTTGCTTGCACATTCTTGAGGTTTGCAGTATGTCAAGTTTGACTTTAAGCGCATTTCCCTCCTCTGTGGGAATCTTTTCCACTAACAATTTCCTGTAGAATTGTTTAAGATTTTTTATTATGCCCTGGTCCATAGGCTGCACAACAGACGTCATATTTGGTGGAAAATAGAGCACTTTTACATTCTCCAGGAGTGGAATACTGTTGTGTGCAGTGCAATTGTCAATTAGGAGAATAATTGTCCGTTTTTGTTTGCCAAACTTCTTGTCAAGCTGCAAGAGCCACTTTTCAAAAAGTGCACTGGTCATCCAAGCTTTTGCACTGGATTCATAGGGTACTAGTTTTGTTTTTACATTTTTAAAACAACGGGGGTTAGCCGCTTTTCCGATCATTAAGAGAGGAAGTTTTTCTGTTCCATCCATATTGGCTCCAACAAGCAGTGTAACTCTTTCCTTGCTTAGTTTACCGCCATGACACTTATCGTCCTTAAATGCAAGGGTTTTATTTGGGGTGCATTTAAAAAAAAGCCCAGTCTCATCAACGTTAAAAATGTCTTTAGGGTCCCTGTCTGCTATCATTTCTTGCAAGTCTTTCTTCCACTGATCTGCATCGCACTTGTTAACTGCACTACTTTCTCCACAAATTGATTTAAAGGAAATGTTGTTTCTCTCCTTAAAACCATCCAACCATCCTGTGCTGGCTTTAAAATTATGTTTATCCAATTCATTAGCAAACTGTTCAGCCTTAACACGCATAATGGTGCCACTTACTGGAATTTTTTTGTCCCGCGCCTGTTTGAACCATTTCAAAACACAGCTGTCCACATCGGGGTTGTCCGGTTCCCTCACTCGTTTTCGTCTTTGTCCACTTTCACTTTGACTTCTCAAAATTTTGTCTTTATTTTTTAAAAATGTCGATAATGTGTTTGGTGGGATACCAAAGTCTCTGGCGATCTCGGCTTTCTTCTTTACGCCTTTCTCCACCTCCCTAATCACCGCTACTTTTTCGGCCAAAGTTAGCGATTTATAGGTTAATTTAGTTTTGGATGATGACATTGCAATAAGTCACACACTACAGTACAGTACACACAAGTTCAAACTAAAAACAGTTTCTCTTAACAACATACAGTAACAAGGATACACAAGCACAACATGACCGGACGGCACGGATTTGACAGTCAGAAATTCAATTGGCAACTGAACCGACGAAACTGTTGCTGTGGCGCTGTGATAGACACAAGACAACTGGAAAGTGGGGATGGGGGTGGGAGGGCACTGACCTGGGACACTACGTAGCAGGTAGCCATCCCAACCATCTCGTTAGGATGGGGTATGAAGGCGGAAGTTTTAGACGAAAATAGCACGCAGCTGTCCGGCGCTAATGAGGGGGCGGAACAATGACACTCCGCCGCTGTCTAAACTGCCCAGAAACCGTCTTTAATTGTATGTTGTTGACATCAAAACTTCGAATTAACCAACAAAAAGTTCGAAATATCCACAATATTTTAACATTGTTGACATACAAAATCCTAGGGACCAACCAAATAATTCGAATTATAGAAGTTCGAATTAGCCAGGTTCCACTGTATTAGTAAAAACTAAAAGGAAATCTGCATACCTAGTTTCCTCAATGACTCTAAAAGGTGCCATTAAATATTTCTTAACTTTTAACTGTTTTTTTGTCTGTTCATTAGGTAAGCAGGTAGAGTACCTGGTGAATTAAGCAATGACACCAGGTGAGAATTGAATAATCATCAGAGACACCGTTGTTACACTCTTAGGTATATAATGTGACAAATTGATCAGCAATCAGATTGTTCACATGCTCTCCAGGTGGGAATTTTATCATATTCAAATGCCCACCTGGAGCATATTGCATACCTAAGAGTGTAACAATGGTGTCACTGATCAAATTGATGGTGATTCAATTCTCACCTGGTGTTTGTGCTTAATTCACCATTACTCATCTACCCGCATATCTACTCTCTACCATTTTAATGGGTATACTGATTTATTACGCACTTGTGTAACTGTCAATAGTCAATGAAATAAAATGAAATAATCTTCGGTTCTTTGGCGTGCCAGAGAATCGGAATGAAGATACTGATAAGATAGTGTTGACGCTGCTCCAAGAGAAGATCGGCGTAGACCTCCCGTTGGAACGACTGGAGCGAAGCCATCGTGTCGGCAGGCCTCAACCGATGACAGTGGCAAGTTGCAGCGTCCTCGGCCGATCATCGATTTCGCAGCTACAGGGACAGGCGTAGCAATTGTATTTTCTTAATTCAGTCTCATCATCAGTTAAGATAAGAACTACTAGTTCTTAAGAGGGGGCCGGATAGAAGCCGGCCGCCGCGCTCTGACTCCTGCCCGTTTAACATAGGAGAAATATTTAGTTTCTTAATTACCGCCTAACCGACGGTTATTTGAGCAAAATGAAAAAGTAGCCCGAATCTACGAGTCATTTACTATTTAGAGGTAAATAATTTAAACAATAATAATTTATATTTGTTACAAATTGACCTTTAAGAGAGGGTTTTTCCCATTTAAACATACGTATAATTGACTAATTTGAAATGACTAGTTAAAACATTATTTACTGTGATAAAAATATAATTTTTTCATCCTTAGAATCCTTATTATTTTTAGTACGGGGAGACTTCGATTTTAAAAAAATAATAATTTGTTAGTCGTTATTTTTGGCAATTCTAAATAATGTTTGCATGTACACGTTACTCATCGGGCGGTAGAAGTTCAGAGATGTCCTCACAGAGCGCTGCACCTTCGTTTGTAGTCTGCACTCTGCAGTCCTGTCTATTCCACGCGAGGAGTCAGACTGTCACTGATATATTTTAAAATATAATAATTGATTTCTATCTTATGTGAATACATTTTTACGTGAACATAATAATTAATTGTGTTTAAATCTAGTACTATAACACATATAGTAAAGATTTAGTTCTCTATAGTAAAAATATTTCCTTATGTGCATTTTTTGTATTCAGTAATATAAATGTAATAATTATACATTTGAAACATATAGTTTTTTAATGTTGAAAGTAGCAAGATCATTATTATTATATATTATTACAATATTAGTTTTTAAAAAACATTAAAGTAAAAATAAAACAGTGCTAGAAGTTATTTACTTAATTGTCTACCTGTAATGAACGAGGCTGGCGGATTACTATACAACAGTTCTTTGTGTTAATATATGTTACAATTGTGTGTGACAAACTTATTCTCAAATTATTAACATTTGAAATTAATAATTAGGCTAAAATGTCTCTGGTGCTTAGGGAAGTTAAAATTAATAATAATGTTACATGTAAAGGAGAATGAGAATTTTTATCTGGAGGTGTATATGTACCGTTGTATAAAATAAACTGTGTGAACCCTGTCATCGCAGCAACATATGGCGACAGACTTTCACAGATTTACAACCCATTCCGGATGTACAAAACAAAGCCAAGAGGGTAGCGCGGCGGCATACTAAAGATTCCAGTCACAAGTGTTACTAGCCTTGACCAACTCATCGTGAGTGAGGTTCGATTATGTATTGAAACAGTTTAGACGACGAAACTTGTAGTTACTGTCCCAGCAACCAATAAAGATTTGTTATGAGTCTCTTACTGACATTTTTCTTATAAAACATGTTTATAATCAAGATATCACGATTTTATAAATCGCCAAAGAAGATGGTTTTCTCTAGATTTTTGATTTTTAATGAGTTACTGAGTGATATAGTGATCACAGAAAATAAAAGTCAAACCATGTACAGTGTGTGTACCATGGGGATAAGTGTGGCACATGCGCAGAAAGTCTTTTTCAATGCAGTTTAGTCACAAGACGAAAATTTAGGAACCTTCGCCAAGACGCCTGCTGACATTTTTTGTCCTGTCTAGGCAGTGAGTAACAGCTCCATTTAAACCCATGCAAACAGCTTCGCCACGGACGTTTACAGGCATCTTGTCTTGTTCTGTCTCATCTCATTTGTTTCAGGGTGCGGCAGGCCTAATTTATAAAAAATTCATAGTCCATGAAGAGTGAGAGTTTAGGAAATATAAGAAATAGTATGTTAGACAAAGAAGCCACATAAACTGAACACTTGTTTGCAAACACTACTTCTAACAATTCTGTAGAATTATCATTGTTAAAAGTAAATGTTGCTTATTGATTTAAATACAAACCCTTTCTAAGTCATCAATTTTGTCTTCAAACATGTCTATTGAACTTGATTTGGCAGAAAGTTCTTCATTCAAATCTTCCAACTTCATTATTAAGTTTTTTATCTTTTCATCCTAAAACAAAATTCTTAATGCAAAAAAATTTTTTTAACATAAATGTAAATTTTTATACGTTCAGATACTCACCAAGGACATGACAGAGCAGTAATTGATGGATAGTCAACCTTAACCCTTGCAACATGGAATAAATTACTCTTATTTTACTGAAAAAGCATAATTATTTAAATATATAAACGTTTAATTTTCTGAACGCTGATTTTTGGTTTAGCTACAGGATGCAATAAGGTGTAAAAAATACTAAAGTATTAAGATTCAATTCAAATATTTAAAAACAAATTCTAAAAACATATACGTTTATAATTTTTGTGTGTTCAAACTCAGTTCACAGTCAATATTAAAAAGAAATAAAATTAACTACGGTAAAAATCACAAAAAATAATGCTAATAAATGAAATAAAACATGAAAAATATATAAAAATACAATATGGTCAATAAAACTGATCCTTACAGATAAAACTACATACAATCAAAATATACAATAAAAACACAACTAATTGGAACTAATTGATGTAAGACACGTACACGAACAGTAATAAAAATATACAATAGCAAAACTCTGTCACAAACTAAAATAACGAGACGAGGATATAAGGGTAACCTCAAAGTGGCATTTGATAGTGCCTTAGCTGACAAAGCTACTCCCCCCTCCCACTACAACTGACCAATCACTTTCAGATCACAGGAACCATTGTTTAGAAAGACTATTCAACATTCTCCTGAACCCTAGCGGATCCCACTTCAACTACAATTTATTAATGTTATAAAATAGGGTTTGGAAGATATATATGTTTACCGCGATTCAGATCTAATAGAGGCTGGAGATATACCAGTTTCCCGCATTGCAAGGGTTGTGGCGGATAGCGCCGCATGTGGCGAGAACTAAAACTATCGCTCGTGCATGCACAAAACTTAGGGAAGGGAGGTTGACGCGAGAGATTGGAGTCGTGCCCCAACGATCGGTCGGACAGACTGAAAGTGTCGCCATCACCCTTACGGACCTCGACAGGATGAGTTGCATCTTAGTTTAATTTATTAGCGATCATTTAAGATGTTTCACTTAGGCTAATTTATCAGAAGGGGGGAGTGGAACCACTTAGTAGTTGTCAGTCTGCTAAACCTTTTTTTTATTGTAGAATTGGATAGTTTGAGGGCACGAGGGGATCGCAGCCAGCCAAATTGTTTGCACTATTTCTCAATATATAAACCTTTTTTCAATTAATTAGCTAATCAAAGCTGGCTGTGATTTATAGGGGACCCGACAAATAGCACTCACGCGGCCAACTTGTCGACTTAAAACCCACGGGCTTCTAAGTTGTGCGGGAAACAGCAGCGAATTAATCTTCTAAATACCACACGGCCTCTGATTTAACGATACCATTCCCTTGATAACGCCCCAGCCGTTTTCCCCACAGGGTTAATTTTCATCTGTATGTAACTAAATGCTCTATTGAGTGTAATTAGCCTAATTTACAAATAAGTTCCCCCTAAAATAATTGTAAACAATGTATATGAAAACAAAACGGTGTGTATCATGATCCAATTTTTTATAATAGCAACCATTACTTTTAAAACTGTGAATAAAGCATACACAATCATAAATGCTCATGCCCCAACAAATGATAAAATAACAACAAATTTAAGAGTGAAGTAGATGCTTTTTGATAACTCTTAGATGAGATAATAGAACAAGTTAATGAGAAGCGTACCAAAAAACTAATGGGTGATTTTAATGCCTAATCGGGAAAAGTAAAATTATTTAGAGATGTAATAGGCAAATTAACATTTTAAAGAAATAAAAATGGGCAAATACTTAAAAATCTGTAGAAAACATGACCTCATATATAAGTCAACTTCCTTTAAAAGAAAACCGAATAAACTTGAACTTGTGGAATAAACTGAACGACTGGACTAGGACAGAAGGCAATTGGACCACATGTGCATAAATAGTAAGTCTCATAGAGAAATGCTTAAGTCCTAAGAGGTACAAATTCTGGATCTGACCATAACCTAATTAAGATTTACACCGCAAAAACAACGAAAAAACAGAACAAGGAAAAATGGGAAAAATAAAATATATACAAATTGATCAATAATAAAAATATGAAGACAAAACAAATAATATACCATTTATAGATTTTAAAAATGGGCCTATGATAGCATTCACAGATCGTAATTGCTGAAAACCATTAGACATTTAAGATTCAAAAATAAAATTTAGAAATTAACTTTCAAACCCATTTAAAATAAACACGCACTGAGACAAGGCAATGGGTTATCTCCAATATTATTTAATTGCGCCTTAGAATTCAAAATGAGAGTGTTAAAGAGCTAATAAAATAATTATATATTTTAGGAGAGAAACAGAAAACATAAAGCTGAACTGTTTAGAATTTGCAAATCATCTAGCTCTTATAGCAGAGAATATGCAGGAAACAACACTGAACTGTTTAGAATTTGCAGATCATCTAGCTCTTATAGCAGAGAATATGCAGGAAACAACACTGAACTGTTTAGAATTTGCAGATCATCTAGCCCTTATAGCAGAGAATATGCAGGAAACAACAAACATATAATTTCATTACAGGAAATAGCACAGAAAATAGGCCTTCAAATCTCTTTTGAAAAAATAGAACTAAAGCTAACCAATCCTCACTTGCAAACAAGATAATGGTGGATAACTATGAAATTAGAATAGTAATATCAGGTCAAATAATTGGGTGAAATCAAGATATATAATTAAAATGAACAGCCCACATGGCGATATAGAGTAAACTAATAAGGGTAAAACAAATGCCTTTCAATAGCTACCAACTCTTACATTACAAACCAATCATTCAACTGGAAATAACATATGGCGGTGGAACAGTTTTCAAAACAAGCCATACAGCAAACACTAGAAAGAAAATAGTAAGAACCTAAACAAATAAAAGTGCTAAACAAACGGATATTAGAGAATATTGCCAAATGATAAAGTTTATGCAGAAATAGAATATGTAACAAGTGTAATAAAAAAGACCAAGAATTTCCTCTTTTTGATAACTTCTTAGAACTCAAGTCAACAGAACAAAAATTAAGACTACAAAAACTGTGGAAAAGCAAAAATAAGATAAAGTGGTTAGCATAAATAGAGGACGATATGAAGGCATTGGGTAGGTTTGAAAAAATAAAAGTAAAGAGAAAATGAAAATACCAAAAGATCAAAAAAAGATACTGTACAAACATTATATACAAAATGGAAATAGAACAGGATGAGAGGTTTCAGACGAACTGAGGAAGGCAAGATCTGACAGAATGAAGACGTACTGAAAAAGAAGAAAACTAAAATCCCCCCCCAGTATTGACTATACTGTTTCCATGAAGGTCATATAATAGTAAGTTTGTAATGTTAAGGCATTCGGTAAATTGGAATTGACATTAATAATTATCATTGTTTAAATGCACATATTTATTAACAAGTACAAAGGTACATTATTATGCTTAGTATGAAAAATAACCTATAAATGGAACCATTTTAAATAAAGACCTATTTTCAACCATGCAAACAAAATAAGAACAAAACAGAAAAGGGTTCAGCTACAATTAATTCAGAAAATAGAAGCTTTTAATTAAACCATGTTAAAATTTTATTTCAAACCATAATGAAACAAATGATACTTGAAAACAAAATTTAATATAGAAAATGTCTTATTCTCCCTACCAATTCAATAGTTCATTCCTGATTTTCACAGCTATAGGAAAAAGACACTAACAAATTCTGTAGAATGGCAGGCAGTTCACTTACTTTATTCATAATTTCTTTCTCAAGTTTTTTAATTTCTTCCTTAAGTTTTTTAATTTCCTCCTCATTTTCATCCCTAATCTGAAGCTCATATAAGAGGTCAGCTTGAGCCTCTTCAAGTAAGTTGTCTCTTTGCTGAAACAAAGAAATTTTAAAAGTAAAATTCACTTCATCAATTTTCAATAATTTTTTAAGTTAGGAACGGGCACTAGGCCAGAAAGTAGTATATTAGGAGAGATAGGCCAGCGGCAAACTTACACGTTCACTAACACCACGTCACGTCACAAGATACAAATGTTCACTTTTCAGTGCCACTTGCACTGCACTTTCCTCAAGTTAGTAAACTGACTTAGCAGTTGAAGTAGTAAACAAATAAAGTCATCAAAGAGAAAAAAAATCAGTGTCACTGGCAATATGTTTCTTATGATGTGTCTTTTTTTTGTTTAATACAGCAAGGACAAGGTGTTTTTTGTTTGTATTCTTAAGTAAATATTCTCATAGCAAACTGATGTATTGGAGCTCTATCACATATTACTAAATCAAATTTACAAAATTTAACAATCAGACCTCGTAATAAAGAATTGATACCTTCAAACACAGCTCAGTAAAACTGGCAATTCTCTTCAAGTAAATTCAGTTACTTTTTTTGACAAACTTCCTCTGTTAACTAGGATCATTCTTTTTGAAAAATTTAAAACCATTTTGTATGATTATCTAGCTGTAAATCCATATTATTAAATGTAAGAATACCTGAATAGTAATGTAAACCTACTTTTAAGCTAGGGTGTATTTCATTTATTGACAATGCCTATTCCACTTTATGCTAATACCTATGTGATCAATAGCCCAAATACAGGGTGCGGCAAAATGATCTGATGGTTTTAAAATAGAAACAACACAAAAATTAAAAGCAATACAACAGTTTTTATTGCTTATTACAAAATAGTATCCATGTAAATTAATGAAAATAACGTCAGTACAACCTGTTCCATCAGTTTAAGATCAGAAGATAACGTCCTTCAAATGGTGTCCTTCTTTGGCCAAGCACTCTTCTAGTCTCGTACTGAAGCTGTCAAACACCTTCTCTAACGTTGCACGAGACAGGTTGGCGATTTCTTGGCTTATGGATTCCTTCAGTTCATTCAACGTGCGTGGTTTGTTTATGTAAACTCTTGCTTTAAGAAAACCCCACAAGAAAAAATCACATATGCTAAGGTCTGGGGAGCGAGCTGGCCATGCAATGTCCCCAAAACGCAAGATGACACGGCCACGAAATTTGGTTCTCAAAAAGGCCATCACCTCATTATCCGTATGGGAAGTTGCTCCATCCTGCTGGAACCATATACTCCTGTGCAATAAATGATTTCTCTGAAGTTCAGGAACCAGAAAGTTGTTCAACATGATCAGATAACATAGTGAGTTGACCGTAACTGTTCGACTATCCTCTTCAAAGAAATACGGTCCAATTACACAACTTTTCGATACACCACATCACGCAGTAACCTTAGGACTATGCAAAGGACGTTCATGCAGTTCTTCAGGATTTTTAGGTGACCAATAACGAAAGTTTTGTTTGTTTACATAACCGTCCAAGTGGAAATGTGCCTCATCGCTCGTAATGAGAATTGTTTCATCAGTCATGAGATCAATCACTTGTTCTGCAAATGCTTTCCGCTTTGCATAGTCATTAGGCTTTAACTGCTGAACAATAGCTACCTTGTATGGGTGAAAATGCATATCAAAATGCAATATCCGTCTTACCAAGCGATCAGACATGTGCAAAGCAGCAGCTTGTTTACGAGCCGGGCGTTGAGGATTTGCTTCCACAGATTGTCTTACTTGATCGATGTTCTCTGGCGTCCGGGCTGACCTTGGACGGCCTGTCGACTTCCGTTTTAACGCCGAACCGGTAGCTCTGAAGTTACTCACCCATAGCAGAATTGTGTTACGAGTTGGAACTCTTCCTCTTGGACCGACATTAAAATGCCTACAGAACTGCCGCTGAACAGCAACGCAGGAATCGCCACTTTTAAAAAACGCCTCGACAACAAACGCATGATGCTCAGCCCACCACTGCTCCATGGCTACTAAAAATGTCCACGAGTGGGCTCTGCGAAGCGCATATCCCCACCACCCCCCACTACCTACTCGCTCAACTGTAAGGTAAAGAAAACCGTCAGATCATTTTGCCGCACCCTGTAGGATCAAATAGGATTTGATCTTTACATGTAGTTTGTATGATATTGAACAAGTAACTAACTGTCACAATAATAAACAAAAACTAACAAAACGTTTAGGATTAATACAATTAGTATCAAATTAACATTGCAATTAAAAGCTAACAATATTGATAGCAGAAAATAAAATAGTACAAAAATTTAAAATACCTTCAATCGAGCTTCCATTTCTTTTTCCAACTTCATATATGCTGCTTTCAGGTCACAATCTTCTCCAAACTGTTAACAACGGGAATATGATTTTATTGTATTTTAAGTATTATAAACTACATATCACAAACATAAAAAGGGTTAAATATGCAAGGTAGAGTACACTATGTTCACACACTAATGTTAAACTCTTGGAGAAAACACTCTGATTCAATAGGACCTCGCTTAAGTAGGGATTTTTCAACCTAAAAAGATAATTTCTTGTTCTGGTTGTCCAGCTACAGGCAGATTCCTGGATTTCCTTGTTAAAGATAATGTCCTAGACAATATCAGTCAAAGGGACAAGTTAAAAAAGCAGCCAGCTTCCGTTCATGGAAATTACTTTTAAAAAAAATAATAATAATAAAAGGGTTACTTACAATATATGATTAAGTAGTATAGCAAATAAATTGTGATTCCGATGCACTTTTTTCCTCATACACTGAATGAATTTTGAATGTTAAGTTTCAATTCAAAATCCCTGACTGGGTTGCCAATTTAGATGTTTATCTTAAGATAGTAAAAGCGGGTTGATTAAAGATTATTTTGTTCAGCAGGATTACGAAATGGTGCCAATGGTAGATGGCGTTGGTTCACAAATGACCGAGTAAAAATTAACTAATCTGCTAAGTGAACGAATTGTGATTCAAATTGCTCAATTCAAAGTGAACTACAGAGAGCCAAAATACATGTGATGGCCGTGTTACAGCCAGTACAACACAAATTTAAATTGCATTTAAAGGAACAAAGGTGAAAGTTATAGTCACAAACTTCCTATTACGCCATAGTACAATAGGTATATGATAATACTGCAAGAACGAAAACAGTTTAAGGAATAGGGTGAGTAATATTAGGTGCCGTTTGTAAAGGTTTCCGTTGAAATTTAAAGTAGTTGTTATGCCATGTAACCTAATATTTTTAAAACAAAATCCTTCATGAATGATTTTCGTATGTACGTAGTAAACACAATCGCCAATAAATTCTATTACTATAATTTTTTTACATAAGTACAATAGATCAATTATTTTCAAAAATAAGTTGTGTTTATAGGAATAAATGATAATGATTGTCCCAAAAATTGGTGATCTTTCATTAAAATTCGTGTCTTTTCCGGAAGATTGGTGACCTATATAAAAATCGGGGTGTTTTCCGGGATATTCGGGAAATTCAGAGCCTGTAGACACCCTGTAAATACATGAAATGTCAACATTTCTTTTTTTCAGCCAAAACGCAGTATTACCATTTTTGTTAAGTTAACAACAAAGAGTGAAATAAACAATAAAGAGTGAAATAAAAATTATTTTATGTTTTTTTTATCTCTTATAGATTGAACAATTTTTTTTAATTTGGCTTTGGGGGAATGAACAGTTTTTTTATAATTTTGATGTGTGGCTCTGTGGAGTGGTTGAGGCAATTTATTTGTGGCTCGCTAAGGGTTAACTACAACAAATTAAATTTTAATAATTTTGACCAGTTACTCTCCCACAACAACAGTAAAATACAACTATTGGCATTTGAATTTCATACAGAGCCATCAACTTTCTTTATTCCTAGCTTTTCCTATAATTGTCCCTCTTTTGACTTAATTACATAAGAATGATTAGTATTAAACAAATTTATTAAGTCATAAAATTATATTTAAAAATTTTATAACAACACAACAAATCACAATTTATTGTGTGTCATACTGCATTTTGTGAATCCTTATATTATTTTTAATTGACCTTACTTTTAGATAAAGTTTATTTTTATATTTATATATAATATTATACATTATACATATAATTAACCCTTTTAGTGCCGGCCATTTTACACTGGTATATGCGAAAAATGCCAGGGTGTTTTTAGCCAAAATGCAAGGTTTTACTTCAAACGCTCTAACTTTGTTATTTTTCAAGATATCTAGTTACTTTTTTCACTATTTCAATTTAAAACAATTGTGTGTTCATGCTGTAAACACAAAAATAATATTAATGAAATTATCATATTTGCAAAAAATTAATATTATCAACAAACATTTTTTTTATTTATTTTTTTAAGTTTGCACACCATAAATGCTACCCAAAAAAAATCTAGAGCCTATTTTGAGAATAGTATCATAATCTACATCTATTTATGAGTAAAGAGACAGATTTTTGTGAACCTACCTTGCTTAGAAGTGAAAATGCAGCTAATTTTCTAATTTTTGACACCGTGCCAAATTTGTCCATTTTTTACATGTTTCATCAGTTTTGGGTTTATATTCATTTCTACACAAAAAATATCTAACACACTACTTGTAAATCAAATAAAACAACTAGTTCACGACTATTCTTCATATTTACAACAACAAAAATACCATATTATATACATTATTGATATGAGCACCATAAAAAAATATTAACAATTGTGTTCACCGAAGCAAGTTGGGTGGACTCCTCTTCCACATCTTTTGCAGGAGAATCTTGCTTTTTTCCTTTTCCCTCCTGAAGATGTACTCTGCTTGCTGCAAACACTGCAGTTTCTTTCCATTCTTCCAGGTAAATGTTCTATTCCATAAGCAGCATTGTCTCCTCCACCCATGATGTCAACCGGTGCATTTTTAGCTGCAATCCATTCTTTACCCACATGTTCAATAACTGAGATCATGTACTCCACACGTGTAAGCTCTTTACCTGCAGTATTATTTTTATACAAAATGTAGCTGTTTAGTACCATTCGAGATATAATGTTCAATGTTGCCTTTTTCCAATACTTGAGGGTACGTCTCTCATCTAGATAACAATACAGCATTTGATCGCTCATGTCTACTCCTCCCATGTATTTGTTGTAAGTGTCAATCATCTCTGGTTTGTCCTTTTTCACTTCAACATGGTTTCTTATTTTAATTTTCTCAATAGACTTTGCTTCTCTTTTTGTGGACAGTAATAATACAGGATTTGTTTGTGTTTTCTTTTCTCTAAATCCGAGCATAAGCAATGCACCACTTCTCATATAAAGTTGTTGGCCTACTTGGAATTTTTGCTTCATCTGATCTGGAATTCCCCTTCTATTACGTCGAACAGTTCCTGTGATATGTGTTTGTCTGCTAAACAAATATTTGGCAATTGGTATTGTTAAAAAAAAATTATCTACAAAAAGGTGGTATCCTTTATCAAAATAGTTTCCAATATCAAGCATCTTTTTTACAACGTTATAAGATAAACCAGGGTCATCAACACCAGTCACTCTATCTTGTTTCCCTTTGTAACAGACAAACCCTAAACAATAACTTGACACACTGTCACAAATCATCCATAATTTAATGCCCCATCGACTGTGGTGCTTGTTAGGCAAGTATTGCAGTATTTGAGAGTGACTACGGGTTGCTATCAAACTCTCATCGATTGATATTTCCCTATGTGGTACATAGTAGGTACGAAATATTCTATTGGCATGCTCAACTATAGGTAAAAATTTACCACAAGGATCATAATCAGGATGACCAGGTTTTTGCAATGTCGTATTATCAGCAATGTGAAAAAAATTGAGTATTGCTTGAAAGCGGTTTCGACTGAACATGTTTCTGAACCACTGGACGGTTTGAGAGTTTGTAGTAGACCAGTAAAGATGCAAAGCTGGTTTTACATTCAACCCCATATTCAATAGAACAGCTAAAAAGGCTTTCATTTCATTGACGGTAACAGGTTTCCATTGCCTAGCTCTTGAACCGGGTGATAGATTAGTGTTAGATTGTAGATATTGGGTTCATTACAGATTTGTTTGATTGGTAAACATTGTAAGTAAATTGACAGTAAAAAACAAATTAAAATAATCTATTGGTTTTGCATCTCCTGGTGGGCAATGTTTGGGCCCAGGGTTTTCAAAAAAAGGAAATTGTGTGCTTTTGCCACAATCACTTTCAAGGTTCACTTCTTCCCAATCATCATCAATTACAGGATATGGTGGATTAACAGACTGTATATTCTGAGTGCGAGATGTGTTTGACATACCTTGTTTAGGTCTTCCTCTAGGCCTTTGTCTCTGTTGAACATTAGATGGGTCTTGAACTGCCGCTGATGTGGATGGTTGTGGTTGTAAAACACTGTCACTTATAAGAGTAGGCCTAGACCTATTGTCTTCCATATCACTGTCACTTTGTGAGGGTTCATATGATGGATCATTGTCTGTATCATCCCCACCAAATAGTTCGTCAAAACTACTATTTTCAACAGATAAGTCCTCTTCAGATACTATATTTTCAACAAAACTATCACTAAGTTCGCCGTCATCAACTCTTACTCCACTAGCTGCAAGATCGTTTATTAGCGTGTTCTCACTAACTGGAGACTTACAACGAATCCTTTTACTCATATTTATTCACTAAAGATATAATATAAACAATAGAAATAAATAAATAACACTATTATAACCTAAACTAAAACCCATTCAATACGTAAACAAACACAGACCGTCTACACTGATACTGAACTGAATCACTTGTGAGGTTAGTTTTTCAAGTTCATGGAACACCGAAATATGAAACCAAAACATACGAACAAATACATCGTTGGAGTGCGACACTATCGTACTAAACACTGTCCAAATTTAAGGCATTTTGGTTAATCATGCAGCCTGTAAGTTTGAAAAAACCGAGCGTCCGCACTATACGGACGTCGGCATTTTTCCTACAACTACCGACGTCCGTACTATACGGACGCCGGCACTAAAAGGGTTAACTAACTAACATTTATATGATCAATAAATTTATGTTTTCAATTATCTTTCCTTGTACTAGCAAGATACGGTACGGTTCCTGTAGCAAAAGGTATTATTACTATTCTACCACTTCTAAAACTTAGAAAACTCATAAAATTCTGTTGCTTAAAAAACCATTTAATCGAAAAAATTTGCTGCATCACAGATTTTAATTATAACATTCTAGAACTAGTACTTAGTAATGATTATTGTATTTCTTTTGTGATGATTATTTTTTATTTGCATAATTTATCATTTATTTAGGACTATGTTTTGTTTCCACTTTGTTCGTTGGTATTTATCTAGTCAAACGTTGTGCCTTTAAAATAGTGTTTTTATATCTACAGAGTAGGGGTGTGCGAGTAATCAAAACATAGTGTTTGATAGAATATTTTACCACTTGAACTCGGCTCGAAGCATCCGAAACTACTCGAAGTTCGATCGAGTAGTTGTATTTCATAAAATATCAAATTTAAATCTTAATTTAGTTTTAAGAGTAAACAGTTTTATAAGTTTGAATAAAAAATGTACACTTTCTTGTGTTTAATTTTACCCTTAATTATACGTTATCAGTTTTGTACACGTAATTATGAACTAAATTCTTACCACCTAAGAACCTAGGTAGTACACATCAGTCATAGGTAGTCACGACGAAGTATTCGACGTAGTAAATGAGTTCGTTCATTATGATTTTAACTAGTTCAATTCAAAGTGAACAACAGGGCTGGGAAGGTAGCGATCACGGTAAATAGTTACCGTAGTAGCGATCACACATGTTGGTTGTCTGAGTCTACTAGTTACTTGTAACCAAACCTCAAATAGCGTGAATAAAACAGAAGTGTTGGTTAGTATCTTTATGACCCAAGAAAGGGGACGAGAGATCCGGTTCAAGAAGCTCAAAAAGACATTTACCGATACAAATCTAATGGTCTGTACGCCATGGAAAACATGCATATTTTCGTTCATATCAATAACATCGCTCAATCAGAAGGGTTCCGACAACAGGTCACTTTACATCTCAAGAATCATGCAAGAAACCGTTCAGCTCCTTTTCGGAACTGAAATTATCGTATATTTCTTACGAGTCGATTGAGGTCTATTTTGTTTTTTAATCTGAGCAGGGAATCGTCCAATGATTTGACGTAAGAAAATACCATATCATATCATATATGGTATTTTCTGTACAAATATGGTCACAAATGAAATAACTAGTAATGTGATCCACGCAGGAATTTCTAACCACTCAACCCAAGTCTGTGAAATAACACACAGACAAAAACTCCACCAAAACAACAAAGTACAATGCACAGAATGTTAAACAAAAGAAACCTTAACCTACTTGGAAGGTGAGGCCCAGTTGGAAAATGAAGATTGGTAAACTGTATACAACACAGACTCAGCAGAAACAGCATAACAAAATCTTCTGGCAACAGTCGTCATCATCCTGAACTCAACATGCCCTAGAAAAAACATTCGCCCTAGGTTTGCTGACGTAGAAACAAATCAACTGAAACAAGGTTATCTACAATGTCTTCGAAAACATGAACTTACTGGAGCGTTGTAGAAACAAATCGACTGAAACAAGGCTATCTACAATGTCTTTGAAAATATGAACTCACTGGAACATTGTATAAACAAATCGACTGAAACAAGGCTATCTACAATGTCTTTGAGAATATGAACTCACTGCAGTGTTGTAAAAACAAATCGACTGAAACAAGACTATCTACAATGTCTTCGAAAATATGAACTCACTGGAGCGTTGTAAAAACAAATCGACTGAAACAAGGCTATCTACAATGTCTTCGAAAATATGAACTCACTAGAGGGTTATCAGATAAAAACGACATGAGCAAGACAAAGAAGAGCAAGACATGAGACTAAAATCAATAAAGCGACAAGCATCAGCTGATCACATAGCAAATGCTGTAAATAAATCAAAGACTTTGTGGCAGGTCATAAATAGTAAGAGGAAGAACAATCAACCAAAGATAACACAACCACAAATTGCTATAGGACGGGAAATCGTCATCAACCCCCGCACAATTGCAAATCACTTTAACCAGTTTTTCACCAATACTGCAGAAATTACCCTAAAAAACCAGCCAAAAGTCACAAAACAACCTGCAACTCCACAAACCTCAGGTAACGAATTAACACTTTTTGACTAATGAACAGGAAATCAAAGAAATCATCGATAATCTTAAATCCAAAACCTCGTCAGGATTAGATGAAATTTCAGCAAAGATGCTGAAACACTGTAAAAAGGTTTAATCCCACCACTAGTTAAAGTAACAAACTTATCCCTTGCTCACGGCCTCTATCCAGCCGCACTTTAACACAGTTAAGTATACCCCATGCTAAAAAGCGGAAATCAGACTGAAGCCAAAAACTACAGACCAATATCATTAATCTCAACCTTCTCTAAACTAAATGAGAAAATATTTATATAAAGACTAATGGATCACTGTGAACGTAACAGCCTGTTAACAGAAAGCCAACAAGGCTAAAAAAATCTGGTTACTGGAATCATGCTGGATTTCAGCTAAGCTTTTGATTGCTTGGGATACAAACTGATCCTCAAGAAACTCGAACAACTTGGTGTGAAAGGACAAGTCTACACGTGGTTCAAGTTATTTGGAAGGAAGAAGTCAGGTTGTGGAGATTCAAGACACACAAAAAAACATACGCCAACTGCCAAGAAGTAAGATCTGACCCTTTACCCATTAAAAGGGGGTGTACCTCGGGAGTTGGTATTGGGACCAGTCCTATTCATTCTCCTGACAAATGACATGCCAAATTATCTAAGAATGCACTGTACTCCCCTAATGTATGCTGATGATACGACACTTCTAGTCTCCTAGTCATCACCAAACAATGTGGCCATCAACTCTTACATTGCACTGAACAAGGCATATCAATTCTTCTTCTTCTTCTTTGTCTTTGCCTTTTCCCACGTCACGTAGGGTCGGCATTACAACTCCGGATCCTCCTCCTCCACAGCTGTCTATCCAGGGCTTCTTCCTTCCTCCATCCCTTTTCCCTCAAGTCACATGACACCTTGTCCTTCCATCTCATTTCTGGTCTCCCTCTCTTCCTCCGCCCCTCGACCTCCAAGTCTCCAACCCTTCTCCCCACATAGTTCTCCCCTCTTCTACGTATGTGCCCATACCACCTCAGTCTACCTTCTTGAATTTTCTTCCCTAAGGGTCCCACTCCAACTGTTCCTCTGATGTAATCATTTTTTATTCTATCCTTCCTTGTAACTCCACTCATCCACCTCAGCATTCTCATTTCCGCCACTTCCATCCTTCTCTCTTGCGCCTTCTTTATCGGCCAAGTCTCTGCACTATACAGCATTGCAGGCCTCACCACAGATTTATACAACTTTCCTTTCCTCCTGGCGCCAACCCTCCTATCACACAACACTCCACTCATTTTCTTCCAATTCATCCATCCACTATTAATCCTATGCTGTATTTCCGCCTCCAGTCCTCCATCACTCTGGATGTACGAACCCAGGTATTTGAACTTCCCTACCCGTGGCAGCTCTTCCCCTTGTATGTCCACCCTTAGCCCCTGTGTTTCTTCCATACTCATGTATTCCGTTTTCGCTCTGCTGATCCTCATTCCTCTTTCTTCCAACACCTTCCTCCACTCTTCCAGTCTCACTTGAAGTATCTCCTGGGTTCTCTCACAGATCACCACATCATCTGCAAACATCATGCTCCATGGCGCTTCTCTCTTTACTCCATTTACCATACAGTCCATTACCAGGTCAAAGAGGTACGGACTGAGAACCGACCCTTGGTGTAGCCCTACTCTCACTGGGAAGTCTTTAGTGGTACCCACACTGGTCCTTACTTGCGTCATTACTCCTTCATACATCCCCTTTACCACTCTCACATACTTCTCGGGTATGCCTTTACATCTCATACTTCTCCATACCTCCTGCCTGGGCACTCTATCATAAGCCTTTTCTAAGTCAATAAAAGTCATATGAAGGTTAGCCCGCACCTCTCTGTGGAACAAGGCATATCAATACTGTCATGAAAATGACTTAGTTGTAAACGCTGAGAAAATCAAACAATTAGCTTTTGGGAGAAGACAGGAAGAAGTCCCAGAACTGCCAGAAGTATCAATGGAAAGCCAGACCAAATTCCTAGGGATGACTATCAACAATGCACTATCCTGGAACAATTATGTTGACACACTCCCAAAATAACTGAACTCCTGCTTGTACATTTTGAAAAGAGAAAACCTCGTCAGTGACGATGCTACAACAAAAACTGCCTACCATGCACTGTTCGAGTCCCACTTACGATATGGCCTTGCAGTTTGGGGAGGCACAACAGCAGGGAACCTTAATCGAATTCTTCTTCTCCAGAAGAGAGCAATCAGGATTATGGCCAGCCTTGGCCCAAGAGAAAGCTGCAGAAAAGCCTTCAAAACTACAAATGTGCTAACACTCATCGGCCTATACATAAAAGAAGTCATATTGTATGTCACGATCGAACAGCTTCAACGAGGCCTTGATATACACACACAACACTCGTCATGCATCAAACTTTCACCTCCCTCTACATCACACTGCATCATATGAGAGGAAACCATCCTACATGGGGAGGAAACTCTTTAACCTCCTACCAGAAGATCTAAAGATGCTGAACATGAAGAAGTTGAAGACAGCCCTGACCAACTGGCTCACCAACCTACCATTTTACTCCATTGACGAGTTCCTGGACTGGAGGAAGAATGAAGAACACATCCACTGAAGGAAAAACCTATATAAAAGTTGACGCTATTGCATTTTCTCGATGTTAAGTTAATAAAGAATTTGTCTATTGTCATATAAAATATGGTAATGGCGTTCTAGCAGCGTGTGACATATTATTAATTTATTTTTCATCAAATAAAAAATAAATATATCCGTGTTGAACGTCTATTAATTATTATTCCGTCAACATCTTAGATCGCCAAAACTGTATGTAACATTTGCGTACACGATATTTTTTCCTGTCAAAATGTTGAATGGTTTTCTGACTAGGTTAGACAATACACAGTTGGAGTGTAAAACGTTACAAAGTACGATAATTTTGATTTGTAAACTCACTAGAAATTGACATCAATGTCGTACCCTGTTCATGTAGATGTCAATGTAAATTGTAAAACAACCACGAATCAACTCAAGTGAGGGAGAAACATGTTAGAAGACCTTTTCTAAACAAAATACAATGAATTTAGAGATTCGGAAAATAATTTTTATTGAACCGAAGCCTTATCAAACGTCTCGTTTTTTATTCATAAGTTTATAATTTAGCTGAACACAATCTTCATTGTATCACTAGTTGGCACATAGCTGATATTTCAGACTGCATCTCGTCGCCAATATCGGCTCGACCTACTACATTATCCAACTACGTGTATGGTTTTCATTTAATTACGCTAGGTTTTCATGAATGCTTTGTTATGAAATAATTATTTATCTGTTGTTCAGTGTAGCCTCATGTATCGAAATAATTTCAAGTTGCACACATTTCATTACCGATCTTAATTTAAAAACTAATTCATCCCAAACGACTTTAAAATTTATTTTTAGTAAATCTGCTTAGTTATTATTATCAATCGATTGAACTACAGTTTTTGTCACCCAGATTTTCAAATTTGGTTATATCATTCACAGCTTATATCCGGTTAGTTGTAACCTTGTTATTACTAAATGAAATACCCACAGAATACAGATCCACTCTTCTTGGCATGTACACAGTCATTTTTTTTTTTTTTTTTAGAGGAGGCAATTCTGAAAGCAAATGACTGCATTTGGTGAAGCTTGAATTTTAGCATCAGTTTGGTTGGATACAGCTTGTGCCAACAAGTTACGCTACGTTTTCGCGGTAGACTCTGAACTGAACCATCAGATAAACATATCAGCCGGCTGTGAAACAGTATAATTGGCTTGCAAAGAAAATCTGATCTGTGATATGAGTGAGCAGATAAAATCTTCATAATCCACGTTGTTTCAATTAATAATATACTTTCTTACATCATATTAGCTATGAAAAAAGATTAAAGCTAGATTTTCAAATTGTATGACTCAAAACAGCTACTTTATTCATAATCCATCATTAAGACAACGATCATAGACATAGGCGAATATGATGAGCCAATGAATGTGATCAGTTTAAATGAATGAGTGTAGTCATTGTTGTTAAGTTTCCTTAAAAGGAGCCACTTATTAATAGCCCAATAGCCAGGGTATCTAAAGGACCTGCAGAGAGTATGTTTACTTTCAGTTTTACATACTCTGACTTATATGGTTTTGTTTAATTGTTTATTTCACACGTTTGTTTTATTTAGACTGGGATCACAAATTAAGACCCTTTAGCTTCTGAAGTTGGGTCGGTCCATGCTACTGACTTAATTTAAAGAAGTCTAATGAAAGGTGCTGAAATGAAAAATTATTTATATCTTTAAGCCAATTATCCAGGTGAGATAGGAAAACCTCCTAAAGTTACAAGGACAATAAGTACACTATGTTGTTAATTTTGCGTTTGTTGTCGTTTTGTAATTTTAAATTGGAAATATCAGATAACACCATATATGTGTATGGGTCAATACTACGTACATGCATGGGTTGATGTTATTTGTACTGTATATGATTTTTTGAAGGGTCAAGAACACCATACCTGTATGGATGGGTCAATATCATCTTATGTGTATGGGTGAAAGGAAAGGTCAATAACACCATATGTGTGTGGGTGGGTCAATATCATTGTATGAGTGGTATAATTTATATAAATTAATTAAATCAACTTTACTTACTTCGTATTGTTTTTGTTTTTGTTCAAATTCAGTAACTTCAGCAGTTGAATCCTGAATTGTTTCAAGAAACTGATCATCAGGTGCTGAAATGGAAAAGGCCGGTTATTTTTGTTCAAAACTAATGTAAAATAGTCATTCAAATTTTGGCATAGAGAAATTTATTTATGTAACATTCCAATATTTCAACAGTAAAAGTTTAGCTGGATTGTTTAGATGCTACAGAGGTTGTTTGGATGGTAGCAGAGACTTAAATGTTGTAACTTTTACAAACAAGAAAATTCAACTGTTTTTGGTTACTGGACACAGTCAGAAACAATTCAAGAAAAGTATAATGGAAAATTGGCAAAAACAAAAATTTATATTTTAGTTTTCCTCTTGGAAAAATATATTTGGTTTAATTCTTACATTCTTTCTTACATTCTTACATATGAGACGCCGACACAACGTTGTGCGTATTTTAAGGCGAATATGAATGGTTTTATGAGTGTAGGATGAGTGTAGATGAGTGTAGTCTGGTTACTAACTGAGTTCAACTGTTCCTCAGAAAGGGCAATTTATTAATAGCCCAACAGCCAGGGCAACTAAGGGACCTACAGCTTTACGTGGAATCCGAACCACGTAGTGCTGGTCTGATTTTCAGCTAATTGACAAGCCTGATGCTCAGTTATCTCCCCCACACAACATCCGCACAATGATTACCACCCAACATGGACACCCCAGACTTCTCTAGTAGTGTCCACGCCGATAGCAACCACCAAGCGGACGCCATGTCGGTATTAAGAGGACCGAGCATCCAACCTATCGCCTACAATCTCCCAAACACTTTGTCCCCATGTAGCTGGGTTACAGCACTGCGCCACCAGTGCCGACCATTGATTTAATGAAATCAATGCATTCTGTGATGAGTCTGTATTCACTTTTAAAGAACGTTCTTGTGTTTTTTGTTAATATTGATTTAACACTGATAACACATGATGATGGTTGAGAAGACAATTTCATTACAACAAACACAATAAAGTATAATCATTTTGAAGAAATTACTTATCTTCAGCACGCTGCAGGCATATACATGTTCATAAGAAACTTTGATTTTTAGTTTATACAACTGTATTTTATGTAAAATTTCATTACAAATTTTAATTCCATTAATAATAGGTATTTAATTGAAATCCACTAGAATGTAGGAGCAAGTTTCCTGTCAATAACTGTTGGCCCATGAATCAATTCACCGACTTACAACACAACCTAGACAGTATTGAACTTACCCTAATTAACAATTGCAAAGATCATCAAAGAGACGTATATCCACAACTGTTTTACCACAAATACTCAGTAAACAACTACTTTAAAGTCAAAATAATGTTTACAACAGGAGATCGGGCAACCTCAAACTTACCTGAGAAGGCAAGTTCACTAATGGAAATATTTTAAGACACAGTGCATAACATTAATTTTTAGTCTCAATGACACCATCATCAGACAATAAGACGTTGCTGAATGTACTGTGTTGCGTCTTTAATATGTTTTCTTGAGTGTTGTGTTAGTGGACTTGTCTTCTTAAGTCTGTTGAGTCGCTATCTCTCCTATTATATTAATTCCTGGCCTACTGCCCTATAGTAGAACGTCAATAATATGTTTGAAACATGTTGTCATGTTATAAGGGTATATTGGGCATATACCCTAAGTCTTGTTAGTCTAGTTGGATAAATTCAGAATGGATTCAACCATAAAATTAAAACATTTCACGCACCTTTTGGTTTAACGCATGAGTCCCACTGGAGCATTGTACTGCGGTTTTCCTTATTCATCATGACAAGCTGACAAAAGCTGGAATTACGAGTAGGTCTTGGTGGTCGATGAATCACAGGTCGGTGTTGTACTACTATATGCTTAGCAATGGCTGATGCCTAAAAATTATAAATTCAATGTAAAACAAACTTAATTCATCAAACACATAGCATAGCTAAAATCTAATATGATTCCATTAACACATTATTATTTGTATTTAAAATATACTTAGGTATGAAGGCCTATTCACATGTTGAATTGGAGACATGTTGCTACTAATTTTTTACTTGGGCTAGTCCTTGCAATCTTTGTTGTCATCATGGACTTTTATTATATTTTCACTCCAGTTTAATACTAACTGGCTCTGATTGGAATGTCTCAAACATTAAATGGTTCAAATGGCCCTTATTGGAAAAATAACCCCTGAATGTTATCTAGAAGAAAGATAAATGCAGTAAAGAACAACAATGAAGGCAGAAGGTGCCACAATTGTCTACCCTTACCCTGCAGTTAATGTAGAGGAAGCCATAATGAGATACTACACTAAAATTAGATGATAAAATTCACACATAAACACTAATCATGATACATAAGTTATCCTTGACAACATAGACAAGAAAACAACAGGGTTTTTGTCCTAATACTAAACTCCTTTAAAATGACAAATTATTTTTTGTACTTTTGATAGTGACAGACAATTTATTTTACTGACTAGATAAAAAAAGATTCCAAAAATCCATCATGGAATAGGCCTAATGATTTTTGTGTAATAAGAATTTTTATATGTTTACTAATGAATAAACAGTCTTAGATGGTATAAAACTATTTTAAATTATAATATATTGAATACTTGTTACAGTAAAATATATGCAAAAAATGTTTAGTATGTTCATTATTATCCACTTTTTTAGTTTAAAAATTTGCACAGTTTCTTATTTTAATGTTTTGTAACAATAAAGTAATAATCGTTTTTGCTCTTTGTCACTATTGTGAACTCTATGCAAATTCATTTTACAGTGATGATTAAGGGTGCTCATCCAAACAGCCAATAATCAGTGCTCTAAGATTAGCAAAGAGCCTGTTTCAATTACACACATAGATACAACATGTTTCCCTTCCCCCTATCTCGCTCACTGTTCCCGCCCCAGAAATTTTACAAAAGTTATTAACTCCCTCATTTATTAAACTCTAGCAATGAAGTTTTTATATACAGTAGACTCACGGTTATCCCAGGTAATTCGGACCGAGACCACTTCACATACGTAAAAACTCGGATAATACGGAGGTTATGGTAAAAATAATGTAAAAGCCATGAAAAAGTACAAAACTAGTTTATTATTAGAAAAAAACGCAAAATACTGTAAATGTTGTTACAGTCCTGTAAGAAAGTAGGAACATCAGGTAATATATTTTAAAAGCTGTATTCATGCAAGATAACAAGAAGGTGGGAATAAGTATTCTATTTTAAAACTCATAACAATCAATAAAAACTGGAATAATAGAATTTAATGGTAAAGATCTATTGTAATGTCCATAGGCAGCATTAATAGATGGGCAATTTCCTTTAAAATTATATTTGTTGACAATTAAAGCTGAGCATCCTTTCTATCATCTTAACCGATCTCCAGCAACATTGTTTCATCCAACCTTTCATATTTCATCTATCACGGTAGTATTCGCCATTTGGCTTTAAGTGCAGGGTACCGCTCAGTCCGTTTACTGAACGAAATTATCATATTTATCCTGTCGTGTAACGCAATCTGCATTATTCTTTTAAAAGTGCAGGAAATCATTCAACATTTTAACGGAACAAAATTATCATATCAATACCACATTTGTCATACACACTACACGACGAAAACACTGATTAATTCATCATTTCAATTTCGTTATAAGATAAACAACTGTCAACTATTTACCACTAATATCAAAACAATGGAATAAAGTATTGAACAATAGCAATATTAACAAAAAATTACAGCAATATGTCTAATACTAATAATGTAAATGGCAATAAAATTCTTGATTCTTGTAAAACATAAAAATGAGCAATATCTACCTTGAGCACATGCTGCGTTTCCTCATAGAGGTACTGTTCAGAATTGACATTTACAATCATGGTAACACTCTCTTTCCCCAGCAGCGCATGTTGAAATAACTGCGTCAACTTTGATTCTCGGAAGGGAACTACTAGTTTCTGTTCATTTGCCATCTGGTTCTCCCTATGGATAAAGTAACAAGACTTATATCACAAGGTTTTTATAAGATAGGATCATTTATTTTTAGTCATCTATCGACAAACATTGCATTTTAACTTTATTAGAGTTAAGGACGTTTCCTCTAATACCGGAAAAGTCTGAGAAGATGGCCATAAAAGCTAAGCCTCAGGATCCAATCCGTCAGTCGAAGACAGACCCTGCAGGAAAGGCGTCAAATGGTTGGGCTACTTTTGATAGGAAACAACATGACAAACTCAACACAGGGCTTAAGAAAACTCATTTAACTTCTTCTTTCTTTATTTTTACAAATTTTTACGTAGCAGAAGCGATAACAGAAATAACCACACTCTGCTACCATTTGCAACCCACGCTCGTAAAAAAAAAGCTGGACCTACTGAGGGCGGGTGCGAAGGAACTGGAACAAAAACACACAAGTTGCGGCCAAAATAGTTTATTTAAAAATTTGAAGAAGAAGAGATAGCAAAGAAAGAAAATAATAATCTTACTATTATATGAAAATCGAATGATGTCTGTCTGCGTGTTTTACTCAATCATGCAAAAACTACTGAACCCGTTGAGCTGAAATTTTGCATGGACATTCTTAGGGTCTTTGATTAACACACAGGCCTATCTTTATTTTTAAATTCCATCAGGGCACTGCTCCAAGGGCTCTAAGAAGTATTGATGCAAGCCATATGGCAATATCAATTTGACAATTGTTCATAAAGTTTCCACGGTAACTAGAAAAGACGGTTGGTATCACGACGAGGCTGAGTAGTAGACATGTTATCTCACAAGGGTGAAATTAGTTAATTTGTTTATTCTATTAAATACTGGTAACTAAATGTAACAATTAAATAGAAGCATTCAGCTAATAGTAATCAAGTGTTTTACCACTTATCAGCTGGAATAGTAATTACAGGAATTAGAACAGTATTTTTGTGTTTATTTTTGCAATTTCACCCATGTTATGTCATTATGCGTGTGGTACCTACATCGTCTTCTGTTCTGGGTACTGTGTTCTGAAGTTAATACTGTACCAAACTTAACCACAATACACTTTTGCATTATACAAATGCCAGTAGGTACATACCATACCCAACCTAGAGTTAACTTATTTGATCATGTTTTGTATTACTGAACGCAATAAGCACAATATAAAACAATGTAAACTCCGTATTAAGGACAGGTACTGTGATAGTTGCAGATAAAAATTAGTCCCTTGTCCATTTCAGGATTAAAAAAATACTTTAGGCCTAACAAAACAAATGTATAAAATAGATAAATTTAAATTATTAAGAACCAAAAGACGAGAGTAAATAACAATAGAAACACTTAACAATTAAATAAATATACGACTAACCCTAAATTCAAATTCAAATTCCTTTATTGTCCGTAACATATAATTACATGCATGAACATTGTCAAGTTTCTTAATCTACTTCACAAAAATCTATAGGCCCTATACAAACATTTCAGGATTAAACTAATTTATGGAACAACAATATGAGACAATATAAAATGAAAGACCCACTTAGGCTATATAAGAAAACACCTAACTTCATCAGACACTCAAATCTTACATAAAACAGATATTTACAATTGCAATCCATAAGGACATTTGTAAATTAGAAAAACATAAATTCATAAGACATCAAAACTTATATAAAATACATATTTACAATTGTAATCCATAAGGACATTTGTTAATTAGATATTTCTTTAATTCAGACTTAAAATTATTACCATTTAACATCTTTATTTCTTGGGGAAGTGCATTGAAAAAAATTGCTCCCTTAACAAAAGGACTATTTTCAGTAGTTTTGAAATTTCTATTTACCCTATGAAAGTTGTATTTGTGCCTTGTATTGTGATTATGAACATCCACATTTTTGTTTGTAAATTTTTCATCTTGTTTAACCAACATTATTACTTGAAACATGTACAAGGCATAAACAGTCAAAATTATTAAATCGGTAAAAATGTTTTTGCAAGACTCTCTAGGATTTACTTTTGCAATTATTATTCTTAATGACTTCTTTTGGAGAATGAAAACCCTATCCATGTGTGTTTTCGATGCACTACCCCATAACAATAAGCCATAAGAAAGATACGGATACACAAGACCATAATACACCTTGAATAGCATAACTGAATCAAGATAGGAGCTGAGTCTTCTAAGCAAAAATAAGCCAAGTGATATTTTTTTAGATGCATAGTCAATATGTACCTCCCAGGAAAGTTTTGTATCTAAATAGATGCCAAGAAATTTGCAAGATGAGACCGCCTTAACACTAAAATCATTACTTTTTACAACAATATTTTCATTAACACCACTTGGGCTAAAACAAACTAGATGTGTTTGTCTACATTCAGTAGCAAGTTATTGTTCTTGAAATATACATTACATTCATTCATGAATCTAAGGATTTTATTCTCTAATGTGGATAAGTCTTTTGCCCAGCAGAGACCAGATATATCATCTGCATACATACTTAGAAAATAACTGTTGTCCATTGAAATGTTGAAATCATTAACATAGCAAATAAATAAAAATGGCCCTAATAATATATAAAATAGCCCTGTGGCACCCCAAATTTTACTATCCTAATGTTTGATCTTTTCCTTTCCACTAAGTATCCATTATCATACAAGATTTCAGTGCATTGTGTTCTGTTATTTAAATAAGATTTGATCAATAAAAACAAGTTACCAACACCAGTATTTGCCAATTTATTCAACAGGATTTTGTGATTTACTCGGTCAAATGCTTTTGATAAATCTAAAAACGTTCCTCCTACTTTAATACCATTTCACACACACACACACACACACACACACACACACACACACACACACACACACACACACACACACACACACACACACACAAACACACACACACACACACACACACACACACACACACACACACACACACACACACACACACACACGCACGCACGCACGCACGCACGCACGCACGCACGCAGATAAGGATTCATGGATCAAACAAAATTACTCAAGTAACTGGCGGATAAGAGACAGGATCGTACAAGGCCTCACCCACACACGTACTGTGGTATTGACCCACCCACCCACCCACACATGAACTGTGGTATTGAACACATAGCAATACCACAGTATTGCTATGTTAATGATTTCAACATTTCAATACTGTTGAGTTCATTATTTTAAAATAACACCAAACAATTGTGCTGTATTAAATATAAATACGGTCATGACATAAATTTGTAACATGAATGATATTGCGTTGCCAAATCAGAAATCTTAGAAGTAAAAATGATGAAATTACTCGCCCATACAGTCCCTTACACTGCAATGCTATTGACCTAATATACATTTATTTAATATACGTATATCCTGAGCCCACTACCCACAACTACCCACAAGCCCACCCATACACGTACAGTGGCATTGACCCACACGCCCACCCATTCACGTACAGTAGTATTGACCCACCCGCCCACCCATACACGTACAGTGGCATTGACACACCCGTCCATCCATACACGCACAGTGCTATTGACCCACCCGCCCACCCATACACGTACAGTGGTACTGACCAACCCACCCATACAAGAACACTGGTACTGACCCACCCGCCCACCTATACAGTGGTATTGATACTGTATATTGACCCACCCGGCCACCCATAGACATACTGTGGTAGTGACCCACCCGTCAACCTATAAACATACAGTGGTATTGACCCACCCGCCCAGCCATACATGTACAGTTGAAAATATTTAATATAAAAGGCTACAGCTTATGACCATGTACAGTGGTACAGTGGTGGGGGGATGGTATCAGTATATTATCAATACCACCGAACGTGTATGGGCGGGCGGGTGGGTCATCATCACTGTACGTGTATGGGCGGGCGGGTGGGTACATACCACTGTACGTGTATTGGTTGTTTAATACCACTGTACGTGTATGGGTTGGTCTTTACCACTGTACGTGTATGGGTGGGCGTGTGGGTAGTATTGAATAATTGGCCCATTGCTATATTGGGATTTCTTTGAGCCAAGTTTTCTCCATCTCCAAGACATCTTGAATAGTTTTTCATTGGATATAAAAATCAAAGATGTGACCAGACCAAATGCATCGGGTGGATCATGCATTGATAATATAATCACTGATATTGACCCAGATGATATATTGACAAATGTAGTTATGTCCTGTATATCAGATCATTACGCACAGATTGCCACCATTGTCAACCACGATGAAAAACCAAGACGACCCATACATGTCTTGTACTGTACGTGTATGGGTGGGTGGGTGGGTAACTATCACTGTACGTGTATGGGTGGGTGGGTAGGTACTATCACTGTATGTGTATGGGTGGGCGGGTGGGTATTGGTATTGGGTGGGTGGGTATTGGTACATTCCAACGCTGTATGAACAAATTCCGCAGCAGCTGATGTAGTACTACGCCCTTTTCTGAATCCGTGTTGGAAATCTTTTATAAGATCGAAGGAGTAATGGTAAGCTGTTAAATGTTTTAGTACTATCTTTTCAATTAGTTTGCTAAAAACAGAAATTAGAGCAACTGGCCTGTAGTTCTGAATTTCGGTTTTTCTACCTTTCTTATAAAGTGGTTTTATTAAAGATAATTTTAAAGCTTCTGGAAAGATTCCTTCACTTAGAACACAATTGATTAAATGTAATAGGGGGAAAGCTAATTCTAATTTGCATTTTTTTAATAAATAAGGTGAGATTTCATCCCAGCCAGTTGATCTTTTGTTATTCAAACTATTTATTAGGTCCAGGACTTCTGCAAGACACAATTCTGGAATATCACTGTTAGAATTATGTTCATAATTTACATTATCATTGAATGATACTCAGACTCATTACTTTCAACTGTATCAATAAAATAGTCATTAAACTCATTACAAACAATTGTCGGATTACTAGTAATTCTATCAGTAACAGTAATTTCTATGTTAGGCTTAATTTTACAGCTATAATTACATCCTCTCCTAGCTTCATTTACCAAAGACCAACAAGATTTTGCTACGCAGTCTGATGATTGTATTATTCTATTGATTGTGCTAGCTTTTATCTTTTTAACTTCTGCACGGTACCTTTTTTTGTATTCTGTGTATCTTTCTTTATAAAGATCAAGTTTGTAAGTCTGATACTAATCATACATTTCCTCCATTTTGAGTTTTAAGTTTATAGTATTTCTATCTAACCTAACAGGATTTGTTCTTTTATTTTCCTTACTCAAGTTGAATTTTTTATTTGGACATGAAGAATTTAAATGATACCCTAATATATTCAAAAATATATCCCATTTGTTGTTAACCCCTTCTGCCTGATAAACTAAATCCCAAGACTCATTTTTCAGGATATTTTGAAGAAGGAATATATTATTGTCAGAAAATAACCTTTTGTATTGAAACTTATTGACTTTAATTTTATTTTTGTTTTCACACTTTATTTCTAAAATCTGGCCCAAGTGATCAGAAATATGCCCATTAACCCTTAGTTGGTAACGTGGACTTTTATTACATACTTGGTAACGTGGGGTGTAAATATACCCCCATTTTTTTATTATAATTATTTCCCTCTGGATACATTTTTGTAACATTTTATGGGATTTGTTATAGGTTTAACAATAAACAAACGTGTTAACACTGTTTATACCATTATATTTAGAGAAAAAAACATATTTATACAAATTTTCCTAAAATAGATTTTTTCAAAATCTTGAAAACAAGAAATGTAAGATTTTAAACTATTTACTATTAGTGACAGCACAACTAATTACTACTATTACAATAAAGGAAACTTAAAACATTTTGACTTCTCTTCATTTGTTTTAAGGGCCACAAACTCTGTTTTTTTGTAATAAAACTATGTCACTAGTCCGAATCCTCTGATGAGCTCTGCGTACCTTTCAGGCAAAGTTCGCACACAGTTTTCATATGTTTGTTACACATATGTTTGTTGCACTTGAAGCATGTTGACTTCACCTTCATATCTTTATTTCTAGGGCATACTGTGCACCTAGATCTTTGAGCAGGAATGGGAGAGAGAGGAAGTTCAGCTTCATCATGTACTTTTGCTCGTTTGGCAGCTCTTTGTCGAATAGATTTAGGTAGGCTCTTCATTCTTGCCCTTGTTTGCACTTGTTCAGCCACTAAAGCCAGTCCCAATTCCTGAAGGAAGCTTCTGCGGTCCATGTTGCTGTGAGGATTGTTGCCATTGAATATTACAAAACTATTTACACCTGCACACATATGTCTAGGGCCCTAAAAGTTCTTACGTTTCTTGGCATTGGATGTCTTCTACATTTAGTTACACCATCTCTCCCAGTGTATGTTGGTCCACTTCCAAGTTCTACTACCGGAACTTCTTCATCAGACTGCTCAGACTGTGATTGATGATCTGAAGGTTGAACCTCGTCATTCTCGGAGTCTCGGAGGTTGAACTATCTGCTGCTTGTTCTTCACATTCAACGTCCTCCAAGAGTTGATGTAATCTTCTGCATTCATTTTCATCCATCCTGTAACAATAAAAAACAATGTAACTCCACGTGGTTAGAATAGGTTGAGTTAGGTCAGTATTTTTAGATTAGTAAGGTTGAGTTCAAAACAATACAAAAGTAAAGAAGTATGCTAACAAGTGAATAATGTAACAAATATCAAAACTAATCAACTCAAACTAATCATTATAAGTTTTAGTACACTTAGCTTAGGTTATTTTGTACTTTTACACATAAATAAAACAATCTATACTTACTTTGAAGAGAAATAAAGAAGACTTTCGTTGGTGAAAAAAGAACGTATTTAGTAACGTGGGGGTAAAATGACACCCCAAACACTTTGAGAGGTTATGACAGACAAACAAACACGTTTAGGTTTCTGACCCCAATAACTCTAGACTGCTTGAAGGTCAAATGAAGGTACCTGGAACTTCAGCATTGCTGCCAACACCGGAACATAAATATTCCCATTATAATAACAGTGGGGGTATTCCTAACCCCCACGTTACCAATTAAGGGTTAATAACATTTACATAAGATATATTTGCTATATTAGTAATTACATGATCTATTGAACTCACATGATGAGTTGTAATCCTTGTCGGGGTGTGACCTAACAGATCGTTCATATTATTTTTGATAAAATCAGATCCTTAAATCTTTTGGTCCTGGGAAAATCATCTAAAGTGTTAATGTTAATGTCTCCCATGATTATAATATTTTTCTCATTAACTTCTGATGAAAGTTTATTTAAGACACCATCCAATGAAGAAAGAAATACATCATTGTTACCAGATGGGGACCTATACACTCCAACTATAAAAAATATATTCCCACAGAATATCAGTTTAATTACTACAGCCTCAAAATCTATATCTAAACATGTGTTTTTTACCCATTCTAAGTTTTTAACAGAGTCGAAGCTTGGAATATCTTTTAAATATAGAGCAACTCCCCCCCCCCCTTTGTGATGACTTCTACAGTATGAAGCAGCTAACTTATAGTTGGAAAAATTAAACATTTCTATTATCTCATGTGAATCGCTGATGTTCAGTTACTATAAAGACACTGGGGGAGACACAATTAATGTAATATTCAAACAAATCAAACTTATTACCTAAACCCTGTACATTATAATGAAGCAAAGTAAAATTTTGACAAGTGGTATTGTGAAAGCTATTAAATTTCTTCCTACTGACTGGATCCTGATATCTTATGTCTGTAATAGTCTTTTTTTCTCCCCTTTGTTTTCCACTGTTATATGAGCTGACATGTCTAATTTTATTTAAGGGAGTCCTAAAAAACTAACTTTATCATAGGCTAGTGGTATTGGCTGATCAACTGTTTCTTCAGCATCTTTAACACTACTTACAAAATCTAAAATCCTATCAACTATGTACATTTTTCCTAGCTTATTGAGATGTAGGCCATATTTGGTATGGAACCTGGCTCCAAGACTGTTTATATCTTCTACCTTAACATTATCAAAATGACTGCATACCTTACTTATCATTTCATTTGCCCTCATAACTTCCTTGTTCACGCAAGACCAGGTTGGCAGATCATGCCGGTGTGGGATGTTGAAAACCAGTACGTTTGTGTGCCTCATGTCTTGTAGTCTTCTCTTCAGTGAACGTATTAGGCCGGTGGTCTCGTTACATGCTACATCATTTGTTCCTCCAATGATAACAGCAGCGTCTTTCCTTCCCATGTCTGAACAGATGGCCTTGGTTTCTTCTGTTACAACATCAAATTTCGCCCCTGGTTTCAGCATACTGGACAAATTATAGTTGCTTCTTGAATTAAACTCTTTGGTTAGTAGTCTGCCTTGGCTGTCAGTGAAGAGTCTTATTTTAGTCTTCCCATCGATGTTTTTTCTTTTTCCACAGAACTTAGGCTTTTGAGTTTGAAAATTGTATGTATTACTGGGATTGTACTGACTGTTTTCTGTGTTGAGGTTATGGTGCTTTACTGAATCTCTGCAGCATTGTAATTTGTCTTTGTCAGAAAAAGTTGAAAGGGTTCAAATCTGTTTCTTAATGGTAAGGCTGGGAAAACTTCAATACTTTCTATGTTATGCTTAAAGGCTTTCTATGTTATGCTTAAAGGATTTATTACCACAGACTGTCTCCCACGCCGCTGATGTAGACTAGGCCTAGACTTGTCCAAGTTTTCTGACATAGGCCTATCATTTGAACATTTGCTATTCTGACTACTCGAGGTGTTGTTGGTGGCATCCTTCAGCTTGTCATATTCAAATTGGAGTTCTTTTAAATCGTTCTGCAATATCACTATTATCTCTTTTAGATTTATCTCGTTCGTGTACTCGGGGTCACTTGGCCATGATACTTGGCCGTCGTTACTCTGCCGCTCCGCCATTTTCTCGTTCATTGATATACACGTAGGGCACAACCACTCAGTATTTTCGTCTGGTATTTGCTTCTCTTCAATTTTCCCACATTTGAAATGAATCCATCGGTCACAGGAATCACACAAAACACCATTTCTAACAGTTCTATTGCATTTTGAACATTTGTCACTAATAATTAAAAAAAAAAAAAAAAACAAAATTCAATTTATGTAAACGAATCTCTTACTCCGTCTACAAGAGAACTGTTGAAACTGACAAGGCAAACAGCGAGGGTCTAGGAAGAAAAACTACGACCAAGTGTGGACAGCGAACTGTACCATCTTCGTCAGGAAGGCCAAAGGAAACAATTCTCTGGCGATTAAAATACTCTCGTCTGTGGACCTGGAAAAACTGTAATCCTGTGGTATGTTAAGAGTTTTTTTCTGCTAATCATTGTAATTTCTCTTGGTAATTATTGCGAGTTATTTATGGATCAATTATGTATGTTTGTGTATTATTGTGTATATATTGTTTAATTTGTAATATATGTGTGCATGTATGAATGTAAGTGTAAGCTACGGTTATCTATATTAATTTATTCTCAAGTTTTTCAATCTAGTGAAAAAGATACTATGGAATTGGAATATTGGGAAGGAGGCAAAATTGTTAATGTATAAAATGTATTACCAGCCAATCTTATTATATGGAGCGGAGACATGGACATGGAATAAAAGTGACATCAGCAGATTACAAGCAGCGGAGATGAGATTCCTGAGGGGAATAGAGAAGGTTAGTAGAAGAGACAGAATAAGAAATGAAGTAATCAGAGAGAGGCTGGGAGTAATAACATTACAGGAAACGATGGAAAGAAGGAGGATACAGTGGATGGGTCATGTGAAGAGGATGGAAGATAACAGAATGCCAAAGATAACCTTGGAGAAACAAGAGGGAGGAAGGAGACCGAGGGGAAGGCCGAGAGGAAGATGGATAGACCAGGTGTGGAGGGATGTGGAGAGAAGGGGACTTAGGAGGGTACAGGTGGAGGAGGAGAAGACGTGGAGAGACAGACAGAAGTGGAAGAGGCTGTGTCAGACGACCTGCGAAAGCGGAAACGTTGACTGATGATGATGATGATGATGATTCTCAATGCATGTTACATTTTCAATGTCAATAAGTATGTTCCTATTCAATTTGGCATTCGCAATATTATCACAGTATTAATCATTTTTGTTGATTTTTTCGGGCTTCTAATGCAAGATTGTCGGATTTCTTCGGCTTTGTCATCACTTGTTTTTGGCCGGCCAGGTGAATGTCCTTTCAACACACTCCCGGTTTCACGAAACTGGTTAAACCAGCGACGAATTGCTTTGTCATCAGGCGGATTTAGGCCTCGATACGTCACTCGAAACCGACGCTTCACACTAACAAACGATTTCAATTCTGCGTACCACAGAACACACTGTGCCTTCTGTTGCGTGGTGAACATTGCACTGATGACTAGCGGGCGTGTTGTGGCAATGGCGGCCTGTCACTGCGCAGCAATTCTGCGCATGCCAAGGTCAACGCTCACTCCCATGCCACACGGAAAACAAAACTTTGATCTTTCCTCTTCAATTTGACGTTTCAATCGTTTAAATATCTTGAATAGTTTTTAAATTACACCCATTCAAAATCAGGGCATTCTTTTTCGGAAACCCGGTATTGAAAATAATATTGTTAAGGATAGTAATGTATTCTGGCAATACATAAAAAACAAGAGGTTTTCACACTGTAAGTCTCCTGTAATGCAGTACCAAGGGAAGAGTTTAGATAACGGAGTGGCGATTGTGAATGCTTTTAAAGATTACTTTAGATCAGTCTATAACAAGTATACAACAGTACCAACTGTAGATATAGCTCTGAGCGGGCCAACCGTGGCGGGGGTGGCTTGTCTGACCCTAGACAGACTATCTGAAGATGACATTTTAAATGCTATAAAAAAACTTAAGAGCAGGACCTGATTATCTTCCTCAATATTTGTTTAAGGGATGTTCCGATATTTTTTGTAAGCTTTTAACGTTTTTGTTTAACCTATGCCTGCAATCTAGTATTTATCCTGAAAAATGGAAAATTACTAAAATAACACCTATCTTTAAGAATGGCAAAGATTCGCAAATTGTCAATTTCAGACCAGTAGCAGTGTTGTCGGTACCAGCCAAGATTTTTGAAGTAGCAGTCCATAAATATTTATTCAGCCATATGCAAAAATATGTTTCTCCGATTCAGCATGGTTTTTTTACCTGGTTGGTCTGTATCAACAAATCTGTTAAATTTCACAACATAGGTCTCCTCAGGACTGGACTCGTGTACTCAGACGGATGCGATATTTCTCGACCTGGCCAAGGCATTCGATAAGGTTGATCATCAGATAATTTTAAAAAAGTTACATTTTTATGGAATGTCAAGTAAATTATTGCATTTATTCACCTCATATTTAGTAGATAGAAAGCAATGTGTATTTTTTAAGGGACACTCCTCCGCTGTGTTTAACCCTCCAAGTGCTAAAAAGCCCAATCGGGACGAAATAAAGATCGTTCCCAGTGCTAAAGTCCCGATCGGGACGAAATAAACATGGCTTCACAATGCGTAATATATCTCCGTTATTAATTGTCGGATCAACGTATACTTTATATAGTATTACTCGGGAATCGAAACAATACATTACAATCTAATCTAGTGATGAATATAATCTAACATGGTTAGGCGAAAAACAGCTGTTATTTTACTCTTGACAGTCGTGACTAGTTTTGCATCGTTGTTTATACTGTGCGTAGGGTGCTGTGTTTTATTTTGTTTCCGTGTTGTTTATGTATATATTTTTGTATGAAAGTTAATTGTAATTAGTATTTAGAAGTAATTATGAGTAATTAAGATTCTTGGACCTCTTCTTTTCCTGCTCTACATAAATGACATAAATCACTTTCTTCCTTCAAATGACTTAATAGTGTATGCTGATGACACCACCCTACTCACTAAATCAAATAATTTGGAACAATTGGAAATTGAATCCTACATTGGGATCAATCTTCTGACAGAATATTTTGCAGACCTCAAACTTTCTTTAAATCCCAGCAAAACCAACTTTGTTCATTTTCAAACTAAGCAACGACAAAATTCAAAATTTTCAAAAACACCAACTCTTTTAATTGGCGACTCCCAATTGGCAGAACTCGACAACATAAATTTCTTGGGAGTGAGGTTGGATGGTTCTCTTGACTGGTCAGAGAATACAAAATGCCTTTGTAGCAAATTGTCTATGGGCCTTTTTGTCTTACGCAATATTTCTCTTCTGGAAGATATCGATTTATCTAAACTAGTATACCATAGTCTTTTTGAATCACATGTTAATTACTCCATAATATTATGGGGTAATTCTTCATCCAGGAACTTAGACTTAGTTTTTAGATTACAGAAAAGGGCTGTTAGACTTATGAGCGGGCTGCGACCCAGAGATAGTTGTATAGATGCATTCATAAAATTAGGTATTCTGACTATTCCATCTTTGTACATTTATGAAGTTTTAGTTTACGCCAAATCCACAAACCATACTTATTACCCACCCACTCATAGTTATAATACTCGTAATAGAAATAACTTAACTTCTGTACAACACAACCTTAGAATTAGTGAATGCAAGCCAAACTTTGTTGGACCTAAATTCTTTTCTAAATTACCTTCTGAACTCAAGACAATAGAGAAACTTAGTACTTTTAAACTTAAATTAAAAAAATACCTAATCAGCAAAAGTTTCTATGGTATTACAGAATTTCTGGAATCTTAGCCCTCCCTAGCCTGGCCTACCTTAACCTTTTTTAACCTTTTTCCACTTCATCTCTTAGATGAAAGTGCTGACGGATCCCATGCCAACACTGGTCTACGGGACGACGCGGGATGTATGTATGTATGTATGAGTGAATTAAATAATTCCAGTGCTATTAGAAATGTTTTGAACGATGAAGATAGTGATTATAGATTTTAGATACGCTGTTTTTATTGTATATATTGAAAATAAATTTTCATATCATTGTAAATAAGGGCTATGTGTAACAAACAGTTGGAAACAACAGTAATATTGTGTGTTTTCTTGATTTTTTTATTTATAATTGTGAAAAATTATGACTGTAACAATGTTTTTTTAAAAGTGCCATTTTTTTCTCTTATGAAAAGTTTCCAACAATACATTTTAATAATTTTTTTATGTACAATAGGCCTAAAGAGCAAATTTGTAGTATTTTTTTTATCAGAATTGAATGGAGAACATTTTGTATTTAATGGAACTACTTGTGGGTCGTTACTATATGCTAATAAATAGGCGCTAAGTGAAAAATTGAAAAAAATGCTGTTGAAATATTTACAAAAAGTGCTCTATAACTGAGACACCATTAGAGGTAAGTGTTCAAACTTATTTTATTATTGTTCTACATGTTCTACTGAATAAAATGATATATAATAAGCCCTAGTTTTAATAAAAAAATGGAGTTAAACAAAGAAATTTAGCAGTATACGCGGGCAAGCAAAAATGGCCTAGCACTGAGGGGAAAAAAGTCAGCACTTCAAAGATTCAAAGATTTATTTGGCCATTCAGTACATTGCAATACAATAGGCTAAGTCAAAAGATATTATTCTAAGTATTTAATAAATACTAATCATGCTAAAAAATAAAACCAAACTAAAAAAGCACAAAATCACACATGCTAAAACTAGTAAATTATATCAATGTATAGATTATCTAAAACTAGCTAGTCACACAGCTAAAATAAATAAAAACAAACCAAAACAAAAGCAGGGCAAGCCTGCATGTCATCACTTTTCTTATCACTAGGCAACAAATATAAATTCTAACAATTAATCAAAACAAACAACGATATAAATATAATAAATAGTACGATGAGAAGAAAAAAAAATATATATATACAACAATGATCTAGACTTTTAAAGGCGCATTTTACATTAAATATATGAAAAAATAGAAGGCAAATAATAAACATTTTTGCGAAAAATAAATTATTTAGTTAATGGGACTTGAAAAACATCCTAAGTTTATCCCCTTATATTTACATTTATTTAAAAGCCCTAACTGTATCCAGAAATTTGTCTATTTCGATCCCCGCTGAAAGCATCGAATTATAATCCCTCATCATCCGGAAAAGAAGCAAGGATGCATGAGCAACAGTGCGAACATTTGGCAGTAGGAATAGCTGTTTGTTCCTGGTACCAAAGTTTGGGACTCTGAAGCAAACACTCTCCAAGCCGGCCGAGTCATCCACCCTCCCCCTGACCAGGCCCCACAGGAAAACTTGACCCATCACCAGTCTCCTTTGGCTTAATCTCTCAAACCCAAACATATCCAGCAGCTCACTGTATGGAATTAAATAGGTGTATACATTAAAAGACTTATAAAAAAGATATCGTAAAAATCGTTTTTGGATACGCTCAACCTCATCTTCATAAGTTGAATAAAATGGATTCCACACAAGAGCCGCACATTCAAGTCTCGACCTGACCAAGGCTCTGTAAAGTAAGATTGACGTTCTTAAACTTTTGAAATGTTTCCCTTTCCTAATAATTAACCCCATCATTCGGCTTGCACCAGTAATGCATTGACATATATGTACTGAAAACGATAATGTGCTATCCAAATAAACACCCAGATCTCTCACTGTCCACTCTTGATAGAGTAACACCATTTAAATAATAATCATTTTTAGTGCAAATCTTAGAAATACATTAAAGTTCATTTTGTTGATTTCACTCCATTTATATACACTATCAATATCTGCCTGCAGTCCAATAGCATCATTCTGATTGTATATTTGTTGAAACAGTTTTAAGTCGTCCGCAAAAAGTAAAGCTTTTACAGAATGCACATTCTCACACAAATCATTTATCATAATTGTAAATAAACAAGGTCCCAAATTTGAGCCCTGAGGTACACCTGATTGCACTATAAAAGTTGACGACTTTTGCCCCTGTTTCCTATTAACCAAATAAGATGTAAACACGTGAATTAGACTATCAGACAAACCATAATAATGTAATTTTTTTAACAAAATCAGATGATCCACCCTATCAAAAGCCTTGGCCAAAGCATATTGCAAATAAGTTTATTGAGCATTTTGCTGATGTTGTTAAAGACCTTGATGTAAACTGTAAAAAAAGTAGTGAAATTTTCAACATGTACAATAATTTCAGTAATGACTGATATAATTTTTAATATTTTTAAATTTTTAATATTTTTTAATAATTTTAAAATAATTTTTAAAATTATAATAATTTTATAATAATTTTTTTATAATTTTTAATATTTTTTTTAATATTTTTAATATTTTAATTTTGACTGTAAAACCAACATTTAGTTTAAGGTCTGTTGACAAGAGGGAGGTGGAACAAATAATAGATTCTTTTAAGAATAAATATTCCAGCGGTTATGATGAGGTACCGATAACAGTAATTAAGGCAATAAAAACTAATATAAGTTCAGTTTTGAGCCATCTAATCAACTCTTCATTTGTTTCGGGTATCTTTCCTAATCAGTTAAAGCAAGCTAAAATAATTCCAATTCATAAAAAAGATGATAAACACAATATTATTAACTACCGGCCGGTTTCCATTCTACCAACATTTTCAAAAATATATGAAAAATCAGTAACTTACATTTACAATTTACAAATTTCTTGGAAACTTTTAATTTATTGGACGACGGTCAGCATGGTTTTCGGCAAGGAAGATCAGTGGTTAGTGCTGCTGTGTCATTCATTGAAACGATCATAGAATCAATAGACAAAGGAAAGCATACAATTGGCATTTTTATGGATATATCTAAAGCTTTTGACAGTGTCAATCATTCTAAGCTAATAGAGAAATTAGATACCCTTGGAGTTGCAAGAAATGCCCGTAACTGGTTCGCGTCCTACCTCACAAATAGAACTCAATATGTAGAGATTACAAATTTAACAAAAAACAACAAAATCATTAAAACTGCATCATACACTAAAGTTCTCCGGTTTGGTGTTCCCCAAGGTTCTATTTTGGGACCATTACTCTTTCTTTGTTACTTAGTGGGTATAGACAAGTCATTATCATACAAAAAAGTAATAGTGACCTCTATATGTATGCTGATGATGCAAACTTGGTGGTTTCATCAAAATCACCAGAGGAAACAGAAATCTACACCTACACTGAATTGGAAAATATAGAAAATTATTTAAAGAAGCATAATTTACTTCTAAACATACAAAAAACTAAGTTTATTAATTTTAAAACTCCCCAAAATAGACTATTAACTGATCCCTTACTAGCTTATAATACTCAACAAATTGAAAATAAGAATAATACACATTTTTTGGGACTAAAGATAGATGAACATCTAAATTGGGAGGAACATGTTCATAATATATTAAACAAAATAAATTCTGGAATGTATGCGTTATCAAGAATGAAATATTATTGCGATCTTAACACCTTAAAAAGTATTTACTTTGCTCATATTCGTTCACATATATCATTTGGTATCGCACTTTATGGCTCAACTAGGAAAATAAATTTAGACAAAATTTTAAAACAGCAGAAAAAGGCAATCAGAATTATGTTAAACTTAAAATATGATGATTCAGCAAAAGAACATTTTAAGAATTTAAAAATATTCACTGTCTATGGTTAATATATCTTTGAGACTATTTTAATTGCGCGAAATGAACAATCAAATGTTAATTCTGATATAGTTGTAAACACATATAATACAAGGGGAAGAAATGAAATTGTGCAGGCACATAGGCTCAAGTTTTTTGAAAAAAACCCTACATTTATGGGGAGAAAGTTTTTGAAATATATTCCACTCAATATAAAATCAGAAAGTGGGTCAAAATTTAATAAAATGTTGAAAGAATACTTAATTAGCAAATCTTTGTATTCAGTTGAGGAACTTTCCACCTCCCTCTAGCACACTTCAATCTCTTTTATTAAATAGACTATGCAATTTGTGAAAGTAAATGTATATATGTACATAATTCTTATTTTCGTTTTGTTTTATTATTTTCTTATGTAACTTCTAATTTTAGGAAATGAAGAACAATGGTTTTACACTTTAATTTAGGTAAATTAAGTGTTCTTTTTACCTTGTTAGATTATAAATTTTGACGCTATTTATTTGTACCACTTGTACATGAAGATAAATAAAAAGATTTGACTATGACTATGTATGGGTGTTTATATTTTCTACAGACGTAGGTTAGGGTGTTTATATTTTCTTACATGAACACATCAATCTAAATAAAGAAATGTTAAGCTTATAATGTGGAGAGTATTTTTCATTTAAAATTTGTGTTTCGTTAATTTCTTCGGTAATCAAAAAATATATTTAGTAAAGCGAATAAATGACTATTAACGAATAAATGAGCCATTAGGCTCGGTCAGAATACGTCAGGCTGTACGTTCTGACCGAGCCTAATGGTCTTGTCATGAAGTTTGCCGTTTACGCTGGTGCTATGGATATTCTTTCTGGTGAAGGTCACTCGAAAAAAGTAGTCCTTTATCTAATGAATGAATGGCTCAACAAAGGTCATTCTATACATGCAGACAATTTTTACAACTATGATCGTCAGTTGCAGCATCATAGTGGTGTAGGGCCCAACTTATGTTTGACTAGAGGGAGGAGTTGATGGGGCCAGTGCTTTTATTATATTTGCACTAAACAACTAGTGTTTTGCAAGTTTTTGTTATGATAAGAGGAGGAGGACATGTTTTTTAGACTTTACAAAAAGAAAAACCATGTCAAACTTACATTCAAGGAAAACCAGAAATAGAGACCTCCACCAATATCACACACGCCATGTCCTTGACTTCACACTTCCTGTACACCACCTGAGCCTCTCAGCAAGGAAACCATCATATAAAGGAGCGGCCTATTTCAATAAACTTCCAGAAGCTCTAAAGAATGAACCACCCAAACGTTTAAAAAAAACACTAACAGCCTGGCTACAGGAGAGACCCTTTTACTCAGAAAGCGAATTTTTAAACATGTAATTAGAATAAGCAATGTAATTTTTATATAACCTTGGAATTTGTATGAATGACGCATGTACTGTTCTCAACGAATATGTCAATAAAGTATTTTGTCTATTGTCTATTGTCTATAAAATGAATAACATAACACCTATAGTTTTTTCACAATAAGGCAAGGGCTTGAATTGTTTAGGATTTGATATAGGAAAGCAGGGTTATCTTTTTAATCTTAGAAAATACAAACAGTAAAAACCTAAACAATTTCGATCACTTGCCCTTAACATTGGGATGGAAAATCAGGGCTCGCTTTTAAAAAATTTCCTTAGAAAATACACATACGAAAAACAACACAAAACATGAATAAATTTCAAGGCCACTGGCCTTACATTTTTGATAGGAAAGCTGGGTTCGCTTTTTAAAAATGTCTTGTCAGTACAAACACGAAAAAACAAAACATGAATAAATTTTAAGGCCACCGGCCTTATCTTCAGTTCATCATAGTGGAAGGTGTTATTCCTACTCACTAAAGATAGGGTCAGTGGCATTAAAATACCTCCACGCTTCATATTTTTCTATGTGAACTTTCAAAGGACTTTCTTAAAGGAATTCTTTTGAAAAGGTAGGAAACTTATTCCTAAAACGTGTAACAATTTTGGTCCATGGACTAATCTTACCTGATGATTGAGAAACATTTACTGAGGACATGAAGGGAGGTGTTGATGTTCTGAGACTCCTTTAATCTAAGGCGATCATTCAATGTCTTCTTCTGTCTTTCTGCACTAGCCAGATCACAGATAGAAAAGCTGTATAAAAACACAGTTTTAGGGTGATCCTCTAAGGGTGGTTATAATAAGTTTAATATGACTCATAGTTCCATAGATTATTAAGGCATCTGTAATTGTAAGATGAATGTACATAATTTACTTATTGACAATAAGCCAATCATCAAGATATAGGCAAATGTGGATTTCGGATGAGTGTGTGTATATATTAGCAAATAAACAGTTAGTTACAAACTAAGACCAACTACTCCGTAGAAAGTGTCAATAATTGATAACCCGATGAAAAATGAACAGCCAGTGGTTATCAGCTGATCCTCTAAAAATTTGACTGATTGAAATCAAACTGTCAACCTTTAGCTTATGAATATTGGCTTTAACCAACTACACTACCGAGTGTTAGGCAATCTTTTTAACAAACTTGTATTGATTTCCCTCTAATGCTTTCCTCAGAAAGTATCAACAGTTGCTGACCCCATATAACAAATGATGGGGATCTATAGTCATCTCACAGGCCATGCCTCCCCCTGCCCCCCCCCCACCAGTAATGGTATAGCATGTTTGTCTTAACAGTGATATTGACCCACCCGCCTACCGATACATGTACAGTGGTATTGATGTGATCAGTCCAGTTAACCAGGTACACTTTTAATCTTTCTTTGACACTACTTGGGATCAAATTGGGATTAAGCTTGACCCTTAGTAATCAGCAGACTTGGTTATATGATTTCCTCTCAGGACAAAACCACGGACTGGACCCAATTAGGTCTTTTGCCAGGTCTGAGAAGTTACTTATAGTTTGTTCTTCCGGGACACATATCCACAGACAACACCCTTTCCTGTTACATGTTCGAGAAGTTGTATTGCTTTTAAAACTGTCAAGACACTGTATTGCTTTTATTTCAGTTATAGCGCATTATGTAGGTTCTGCTTGAGGATAAATCTAAGTGCAGGAGAAATTAGGGGCCTAAATAATATGGCAAAGGGTTCAAATAGTTGCATTACCTACTACACTTTTTAACCCTTCCCGAGCTTATGACAGGTTAATCTGCTTACTTTTACTTCTACTACAACCGGCAGGCAGAATTTTTCATCATAAGCAATTTTACTCATATTGCATTGTTACATTAGCAGTATAAGACATGTAATGTTTGAATGAACGGAGTTCCTATCTATGTCTCCAGCTCTGATTTATATAAGTAAAGGCACATAACAGAGTTAAGGCAACTGGGTGTTGATAAACCACTTGTAAAAAATATAGAATTAGAATCAACGGTAATACTGTAAGTGATCGGTAATACTGTAAGATGTATGCAATATTCTTAACAACCATTTTAGTAGTGTTACAAATAAACTAAACATTGCAAGTATAAATGTTGACCAAGTACTGTGTAGCTTAGAAGAAAGTAATTTACAGGATTTTGAAATCAAGGAAGTCTCTGATTCAAAAATTAATCAATTACTACCCTCCTTAAAAAATAAAAACTCTGGGATGGTATCTCCAAAAAAATTATGAATAATAATGAAATTCATATTCTAAAACGTTCCCTTGCTAAAAAAATATTGTAAATGCTTCAATCATCTGTGGTATCTTCCCAGGAATATTAAAATATGCAGAAATCGAACCCATCCATAAAAAATTCAAAATTTGATGCAGACAACTATTATCCTGTCTCATTATAATTGGGCTTTTAAAAATTTTTTTGAGAGAGCAGTGTTTGATCAACTATCAGCTTTTCTTGAATCGGGTAATCTATTGAACAGTTCTCAATTTGGTTTTAGAAAAATATTTAACACTAATGTGGTACTCTCAAAATTTCTAATATGGCGCACAATCCAAAGCATTGAGTGCCTTAGATGGGTCATGGAGAACTGCTGGGGTTTTCTGTGATCTGTCCAAGGTATTTGATTGTGTTGATCACAATCTTTAATTTGGTAAAATGGAAAAATGGGTGTAAGGGGTAAGAGTCTGAACTGGTTAAATTCATATTACCAGGCTGTAAACAAGGAACTGTCATCAAGCTTAATGGCCATAAATATCACTCTGAATGGGTAAATGTAAATTGCGGTGTCCGCAAGGGTCAATTTTGAGACCCTTGTTGTTCTTGATTTACACAATTGATTTGCCACACAAAGCAAGCACAGATCTGATTCTCTTTGCAGAAGGCACTACTGCATCTGTTAGAGGTAACACTGTAGTGAGATTGAGGCCCTTGTGTCTCAAAAACTTCCTGGGAGTTGTAGTTGACTGTAAACTTAAGTAGGATGAACATGTTGTGTAGATTTGATTATACAACCACTAGAATTAATTAAAAAATCTTATATAGTTATTCCAATAAACAATGCAGAATCAACTACTAATGGTAGTCACTGGAGTTTGCTTTTTTTCAATAAAATGGAAAATACTTTTTACTACCTAGACTCTGACAAACTTCATAACTTACAGCATGCAAGGGAGATAGTTACTAAGTTAAAAAACTATGTATGTCCAGCTGAAGAGGCACAACTAAATATTGTGGATTGTCCACAACAGAGGAACAGCTACGACTGTGGAACCTATCTTCTCATTTTTGTGGATGCGCTTATTTCCAAAACCCTAATGCCAGAGGGTGGAAAGGAAAAATTGACCTGCTTTGATATGGACACTGAGGTTCAGGATAATGACATAATTAGAAAATGTGCGCTTTTAGCATACTTAACATATAAAGATCAATACAAACACTTGACTATTAACACCATTAAAGACCTACTTTTCCATAACATTACAATCAACGAAGATTCAGACGCAACTACAAAATTAAGAAAGGAAATAGGAAAAAATATAAATCATATTTCTGAGAAACAGGCTTCATACACTGATAAAAAATCGGAAAACACCAAATTAGAAAACCATTCTGACTCTAATTCACATAAAGTGAAAAAAAAATAACAAGGAAAACTACTTCAGCATGTCGCTGCAAGTTGCTAAGCACAGAGGAAATCAAGGCAAGGAAAACTATAACAATGCAGACACTATTGGCCAGTGTACGGCAGACAGCAGTGAAGTTTACAGATCTAAAAAAACACTATGTAAAGACACAGTGAAGGATGATGTAGTGAAATCCAAAATAACAATTACAAGTGATAGTCAAGGAAGAAATATATCAACTTACTTTGAGGAAATGAGCAAAAATAAATATAAAATTTTTAACAACTGTCAACCAGGAGTTCCATTTGAAACATTAACAAGTTACTTAACTAAATCAGAAGATCTTCAGCAACTAACAGAGGAAGATTTTGTAGTAGTTGTTGGGGGCACCAACAATATTACTCATAAAACAACAAATAACTCAAACAATTTCATAAGAAAATTTAGAAATCACCTAGAAAAAACAATAGTGCTTTTTAAACATACAAACTTAATTGTGGCTAATATACCCTACAGATATGACCTTAATCATAACAGCAATGAAAATGAATTGATTAAAGAAGCAAACGCTGTTATAGCACAATTGGTCTGCAACAACCAACATGTTAAGTTACTGGACTTGTGGCTCTTTTAAAGAAGGTGCCACACTAGACATGGGCTACATTTAAACAAAAAGGGTAAAAGGTTACTATGTCAAGGAGTTATGAAAATCATAGAAAACACCCGGCGTCAATTCACCAGTGACTTACTGTTGGAAGACAACCAGATAAACAGCACATCCAGGCAGGAGATTATGCACGAGGAAATAACTTTAGAGGAAGTTACAAGACAAAAGGAACAACGACAATGTAGTGCTTGTGTGAGTGAAAAAAAGCAGAGTATGTGTGTTTATGAGCCTCAGGAAAAGTGTATTGAGAGAGGGGATGGTATGAGCCTAGCTTGTAACATTACACAGAGCAACTTATCTAATAGCAAGTGTGACCAAGTTTTAAACTAAATAACAATGACGAAGAATTTGATTCTGCAAAATTAAAAATTGATAGTACTGATGAATGTAAAACTTCACAGCATTATCAGAATAATTTATTACATAGTGAATTTAATTTATTTTTTTGGAATTCTCAAGGTTTAATAAATAAAGTAGACATTTTGAATGTACACCTGAGTGAATTAAAGTGTGATGTGGTTTGTATGGCTGAACATTGGTTAAACAAAGATGAAATAATAAGAGTTGTTCTACCAGATTACGAGCTGGGCTCATATTACTGTAGAGCTCGAAGAAAGCATGGAGTATATAAACAAATTTAATATACTAACCTGCTGACAACCACCCTTGTTCCAACCTCCAGATGTTCGACATTGGAGCACTTCATCAACTTAATTGAGAAGATACAATGAGACCTGCTTGAGCTAGAATTAACACCCGTTGCTGCCATCTGCAGATTATTCTTTCCAAAACAAAGAACTTTGTACGCTTCTTCTTCATTTTCAACGAATATGTGCTTGAGACCTGTAATAAATGGCCAATATCTCTCATCAATTTAAAAATAAAGTCCATATTTTGTCAGCTGGAAAGAATAGTTGTTGAGATTTGTTGGTTTTAATCCTGTTGACACAACACAATAGTTGGTGGGAGAATAATATTATATAATCTGCAAGGGTGAACCTGAGGTATGCACAATAATAACCAATGGGTATTGGGTTGATTAAACCTAGTACCATCTTTAAGACGCCGACCTGACACATATTTCACTCTACAACTTTGCAACACGTTCTGCACATTCGTTTAAGAATTAGCACTAGTTCATGTTAAATTGTACAAATTTGCCAACTGCCTGGTAGTCCAGATGTGTAAATTGAATTCGTGTTCAGATGTTGAAATCAGGTTGGTGCCTCAAACGCAGATCTAGGATTAAGTCTTAACCTCTAAATTCTTAATAGTTCAATATTACATTTATTGTTTAATTTCTTACTACATCACATACCAATAAATTATCATTACTATAAAATGATTTGTTGTATCTAGTAAGTTTCAAATTAATGTATGCTAAGCTGAAAAAAATTCCCTCCCAAATGTCCTGAAACTTGGAAGGAACTTAATCATCCTATGTAAAAGTTAATATCCAAAAGTTGTTTTAAAATCAGAAATGTATTCAATTAATTTTGTTCTGAAATGTAATTCAATGTATTATTATTGTTTGGCTTTTCTTACACTAGAATAACCAAGCTAAATTAATAAGTTTACAATCAGTTACTTTCGCTTTAAACAAACCTTTAATATAACGGTTCTTGTACATATCTTGAGACATTTTCAACTGTTGTCTTTTGCAGTTTTGAGACATGGGTTGCAGTAAGTCATAAATGGCTTCGTTATATATCTCCGCAAAGCTGATCCAAACAGAGAATCGGTCTTCTGGTTCTGCCTCAAATTCAACTTTCACTGCTTCATTAGTCAGTCGGCTTTGCATTTGCCTTAAAATTTGTTCATCTAAAATAATAAGTGAAAAATTACAATCTTAAATCTTTTTACCTCTTGGCTAACACTTAATTTTAAAATTTTAGGTTAGGTTTAAGGGCACTAAGCCAGGAATTAGTAAATTGGAGAGATAGGACATCAGCAAACTTACCTTAGAAGACAAGTTCACTAACACCAGAGTAGTAGTAACATACATAAAAGAAACACAATCACACAAATTTTCTGTTCCACTGGCATTTTCTTCACTCGCCTCTCTTTACTCACCTAAAGAAAGTGCGAGTGGCACAGAAAATTTGTGTGATTTTGTGTTTCTTTTGTGTATGTTACTACTACTCGGGTGTCTTCTAAGGTAAGTTCGCTGATGTCCTATCTCTTCATTTTATAATTGAATTAAGATGTTAAACAGATTTGAATCCCTGAAATAAATGCAAGTGGAAGTAGATTGGTTATACACTGTGAGAAAAGCAAAATGCCAGAGGAAAAAACAATCTGGCTGGAATCATTATGGTCACACAAAGACAACATGGAGAAGCGCAACTGACTGAAAAGTCTATAGGAGTGGTTAAAACTGGTAGCTCTGTTTCATTAACGCCCTATGACTCAACCAGGAGAAACAGAATATAATTAATTCCAATCAAAATCTCTGAAAAGTTTAGTTTCAAGTTTCACTGTGATACTCAGAGAGCATCCTCTTAAAAGAAGAAGGTTCTGTTGTGTTATCAGTAGTTTAAGAAGTGTACCAATAGATATTTAAAAATTCATAATACTGTAAATCAAAAACTTGATATTAATATAACAACTTTTAGAGTGTAACTTTATTACCTCGGTAATAATTTCAACAACAAAAAATAACATTGGCAAAATTATATTTTTGGTTCGGGTAGAAAATATTATGAATGTTTCATAATTTTTAATGTAATAAAAGAGATAGGTCCAGGCTTCAAGTATGTTTTTTTAAAACTTAAATTCAAGTATAAATAGCTGCACTTCCCTAAAGTGTTTGGACAGGTCCCATGGGGTGGATAGTAATGTTCCATCTGCAAATATAAAATAAGCTGTTCTAATAAAAGGAAAAACATAAGTGCGACTGAAACATATATTCTAGAACTAACCCCTCCAGTTTTAATATCCTAGGTTTTCAAACCTAACCCCTGATCAGGGCTCAAGTGCATTTTGAAAGTTGAAAATTACACAAGGAAATGACACCAACAATAGAAGAACCTCTCTATTTCCAGTGACATAAAAACGTATCTCTCTTCTATATAGAACAAATTCTAAACTTGTTTGTATTGAGCCCAGACTTCAAACTCTAGTTAATCAATGAATTAAAACTAAAATTTATTGGAGAAATGTCTGAAACATTTGAAATAAAAAACTATATACTGAAAGCGCATAAATTATGTGCACCCGAGTTTAAAGGTTGTTTTCTAAGAAACTTAAAGACCTATGAAAGCTTCAATCATACCATTGTTTTCCTTGTTTAATTGTGTGTTATAAGAATTTCAACATTTTATATTAAGTCCTAATAATTTTTATCAATATCTTAATTGGAACAAAAATGTACTGGAATTTTAACTATTTATGCCATGTTATTTTGGCCTAAATGTAAATACACAACCATACTTCTAGTTAAATTTTGGCTGTAACACACTTTTAAATAAAACATATAACTGATTAACATTTTACCACAAACCTTTATTCCTCTTAAACCCGGGAGTAGGGGTCCAAGTCTTACAGACCCTGAGCAGAGAAATTTTGTTGCCACGGTTGGTAGTACTGTGCCAGGAATGGCTCCCTTTGTCTAGCTGTCTAATTTTTTGTTCCAGTCAAGGTCAAATTGTCGCCGCTGTTCTATCTGCGTTTGTATATGATTCGAGTCTCACAGACTTGGCATCCCGACTCATGTTACTGTAATTTTTCTATTTTGGGTCTGTCAGACTAGGCGCCCACGTTTGTGTAGCTAAATTTGTATTCTATATATAGTTTTCTTTGTATGTAAGTGTTGTAAATAGTCATATTATAGTGTTATATTAGTTATAAACCATACTTAATTGATATGGAAATGAAACACAAAGAGACTGTGAACAAGAACGGATTAGGGAGTTATTAGAAGAGAATATGGACGAAAACAGTGATAGTGTTGAGTTTATTGATGGATCTGATATAGAAGAAGAGGATCATGAGGAAGAATGTCATGAAGATAAGGATACCGAACAAGATGGGGGAGATTCCGAACATGAACAGTTACAACCAATGGGACCATCTTACATTGGAAGAGACGACACTACAAAATGGAACATTTACTGCCCTCCATGACAAGCAGTAAGAACTAGAAGATATGTCAAAGCCTACGCTAAACATGCTAAGACTCCACTAGAATGTTGGGAATTATTTTTTGATGAAAATATTCTAAACATTATTGTAACAAATACCAACTTGCATATCACAGAACAAACAAGTACTTATTCTAGAGAAAGGAGATGTAAACCTACTGATGTTATTGAAATCAAAGCTTCTGTATTTAGCTGGTTTACTGAGAAGTAGCCGATTAAATATGAAAGGTCTTTGGGATAGAGAAGGCTGTGGGATAGAGATTCTGGCTAACAATGTCACAGGATCAATTCTTGTTTCTGCTGATACATTTATGTTTTGACAGTAATGCTTCAAATGGAAAGAAAGAAATTAGACAAATTTACCCATGTTCAAGAAATATTTTATTTATTTACTAATAACTATAAAAAGAGCTACACTGTTGGTGAGAACACTACACTGAATGAGATGATGTTGGTATTTAGAGGCAGGTGTTCTTGCCGGCAGTACATGCCAAGTAAGCCTAATAAATACGGCTTAAAATATATGCCTTAATTGACGCACGGACACACTACATGTTTAACTGAGAGCCATATTTAGGTATTCAGCCTAACGGTCCTTATAAGAAAGACAACAGTCAGTCATAAATAACACCCACCCGGAACCAGAAGGTGTTATTTACATAAAAAAGACAGCAAAACTAAATATAGCTGCAAGTACTGTCTCAAATTTATTTGTTTAAGCCATGCTCAGTCTGTGTGTACTAATTGCAACGCCACAATTGCATGAGTAACTTTGCTTTAAAATTTTTCATTGAGCTAGTTGATATTTTGTCTTAAAACAATTTTTTTTAATTTTAATAATCAATGATTTAAAATATTAACCTCCAAGTAACTTTAATCATATTTTCGTTATTATTTTTATATTTTTTTCTGATATAATTACAGTTTGCACTACTGTTCAATAACATTTTTATTCAATATAATTATCTCTTTTTTGTGTTATAATGCTCTAAATCTCTTCATTAGGAACCTTTAACTACAAAAATAACAGTTAAACATTACAAAAGTGCTTACAATAATAAAAACAATTATGGGTCTGTGAGACTGGGCGCCCCTACTTGCGTTACAAGTCCGGGCACCCCTACTCCCGGGCTTAAATACAAGAAAAACAACTTCTAACAAATTCATTATCAAAATATAAAACATATGTATTAACATAGTATTAAATTGAATAAACAAATTACAAGGAGTACGCATTTATGTTTTTATTTGTACGTAAAAATTCTACTCACAACAAAACTAATAAAACTTTAAAAACAATAAAAAGTATTACTCACCTAATATTTCATCAAAACTTTGTTTTGAGGCTGTGGTTGTATGAGATTTACCAATGCGACTTGAATCTGACTGCAATCACAATACACATACAATTTTAATATAATATAATTTATCAATTAACTAAATATTCATAAATAACAGTTAGTTAATGGTTAGTTGGGAGAGCTGGTGGCGGCTAGGTTGGGGGGTCTGGGCTGGGCCTGTCAGGTCAACTGATCCAGGATAGCAGAAAATAACAACATCGGCGGACCGGTTCCCCACCCTTCACCTCTGCCACTACCTAAAGCTTATATCCTATCACAATACCTCCGTATAAGTGGGTGGGTGGGTCAATACCACCATACGTGTATGGGTATGAGGGTGGGTCAATACCACTGTACGTGTATGGGTGTGAGGGTGGGTCAATACCACTGTACGTGTATGGGTAGGCAGGCGGGTCATGACCACTGCACGTGTATGGGCGGGCGGGCAGGTCATCACCACTGCACGTGTATGGGTGGGCGGGCGAGTCATCATCTAATACATCATCTGACAATATTTCAAACTTAGTAGAGTGGACAAACAAAAACAGCCTTAATTTAATTAGAAATAAGACAGCCTATCATAATCAGTTATATACAGTTGAAAAAATCAATGAATTTTAACAATCTACAAAATATTTATGTAAAATGGCAAACTATACCCTTTTGCAGTAAGGTGACGAGCCTTAGGGTCACTTTTTAACACAACACTCACTTTAAAAAAAGCCACTATTGAGACCTGTAACAAGGTATTTGCTGATTCCATTCAGATTAACTGATACCTATTCAGATTAACTGAAAAGGCTTCAAAAGTTTCTTCCTACTGAAATCAACCTTGTAAAATCACTCATTTTCCCACACTTTAATTACTGCAACTCTGTTGTCAACAATATGACTGTGTCACTAGTGATCAACTACAACATGCCTAACTACTGTCTACGAGTTGCCTTTGATTTAAGGAGAGATGACTATATAACGCTTACTATAACCAATAAAAAATTCTAAAACTGGCTGGCTAAAGAAGAATTAAAATTCTGTTATTATTGACTTTTTCTTTTATTAATTCAAGAACTCCTCAAAGAAGTCCCAGTTCCTGCTCTGGGTCCTTACTTCTGCGCATTCCTCACCACAGAACTGCAACATATGACAAATTCACCATAACAGCCTGCGGCCTATGCAATGTCCTTTCTATTAATGTAATTTCCATCTGATAATGTAATTAGGATCTGCCAAGGTCTCAAGCCTGGTTTGCTATTTGCAGGAGAGAGAAAAAAAACTGTGGGAGTGAATAATAAGAACGTTTATTAACCATTAAATACATTTGTGTACAATAGATATTGTCATAATAGATTCTAACTTGAACAAGTTATAATAGTTATTTTATTTATTTTGTTGTTGTAAAAATACATGTATTTTTTCTCTAAGATCGATAATAATTTACTGTCTTATCTGAAAAAAATACAATAAGTCTACATAAAATAAAATTAAGAAGCGTTAAGAAACTTATTAATATAAAAGATAGAGTATACATTTAAAATATGATATTATTCATAGATACAAATTCTTTGAGTGTTTAAAATGAGGGATACCATCAATACCATAACATTTTAATTTCATTAGAATGTCTGCATGATTAACAGGCTAATGTGGCATTATTTTGTTTAACCTTTTTTCATAGCTAATATGATGTAAGAAACTAAGAAAGTTGTTGAAAAAAAACCTAAGAGTTTGTTAATATTTTTTTTATTTAAAGAACATATGTTGTTTCTTTAATTGTAGTAATTTGTTTACATCTTGAATCAAATAAAGTTTTACTTCAGTTATTTTTCACTTATATTTTTTATAAGTTTTTCAATAGGTTATTGGCCCAGATTTCGTTTAAAGAGTGAAATAAAGTAAGTATAATATGGATTTAAGATTTAGAGTTGATAAGATTGATGGTCAATTAGCGTGGAGACGATGGAAACGACAAATGGACTTGTTGTTAAAACACAATGATGTGTTAGACATTGCTCAAGGAAAACGTATTAGACCAGAAATTCCAGCTAAGGGTGCTGAGAATGAACAAGCAACTCTTAATAAGATTAAACAGTTTGACAAAGATGATGCACTATGTCAAGTCTTCATTGTAAGTGCACTTGATGATAGGCATGTTGAACTAACAGCAACTTGTCAAAATGGTATGGATATGTGGGGAAAGCTAATTAATGTCTATGAACAGTCTTCTAATCAAAGGCTAGATAGAACCCTAGAAGCATTTTTCACAGCAGAAAAACTCCCAGATGAAGAGTTAGTACAGTATTTTGCTAGGTTACAGTTAACATTTAGGGAAGTAAATGAGGAGCTTGTAAAGCACAAGGCAAATGAACTTCCAAACTTAGTACTAATGAGCAGAATAATGAGTACTCTTCCAAATGAATATTTTGAATTTAAAAGTGTTTGGGAGAGTGTTAAAGTGGAAGATAGGTCAATTGATTTGTTGATTGAGAGAATTAGGCTCATTGAACAAAGATTGCCTAAGTTCACTAAAGAAACTGCATTATCGGCAAAAGTAAATAGCACTGTTGTTAGGCCTAAAGGAAAAGAAAAATTTTCTCACAAAGAGAAAAATAAGAAGAAAATTGTTAAATGTTTCATATGTAAAGGTCCACATTACGCTAGTAATTGTCCCAATAAAGACAAAGGAAAGTCTTTCCAGCCTAAAAACAACAATTTGTTATGCTATGTTGCAAATGAAAGGTGTGATTGTACTTTTATTGCTGACTCGGGGGCATCTCAACATATGTGTTTTTGTGGAAAGTATTTTGATACATTTAGTGCATTTTCACAGCCAGTAAAAGTTACTGTAGGCAACGGTGAAGTTATCGAAGCTACCGGAGAAGGAAACAGTCGTGTTTTAGTGACATTAGGTCAACAAAAAGTAGTGAAGACTTTAGAGAATGTATGGTATGTGCCTAAGTTAGGTCGTAACCTCATGTCGGTGAGTCGCTCAGTGGAAAAAGGATATACCTTTAAAGCATCACAAGATAAATGTGTATTTTTAAGAGGAAATGTTCCACAGGTGATAGGACACATGAAAAATGGTCTTTATGAACTTGAGTTTAAAGTATTAGTTCCGGAAAAATCACAAGCGGAAGCAAACGCTGCTAGTAACAGTCGACCAAGAACTTTACAGGAGTGGCATGAATGTCTTGCTCATCAAGACAAAGGACATGTACAACGACATCTAAAGTTAAGAGGGATCATTGTTGACAAAATTGATGAATTTTGTGAAGGTTGTGTTCTAGGAAAACAACATCGTGATACTTATCATTCTAGAACTGTAAAACCAACAGAAGTAGGTGAATTGGTAAGTGGAGATGTTTGTGGACCAATGGAAGAGCCGTCAATCGGAGGTAGTCGTTATTGTGTAGTTTTTAAGGACTATTACACAAAATACAGACGTGTTTTCTTTGTTGAGAAGAAGTCAGATGTTCCTGATTGTGTGGAAACATATATTAATGAATGTGAAACAGCAGGACATGTTGTAAAAACTTTTATGAGTGATGGAGGCACAGAGTTTTGTAATTCCAAGGTGAAAATAATTCTTCAGAAAAGAGGAATAACTATGCGAACTACAATGCCATATACACCGGAAGAGAATGGTTCAATAGAGCGAGAGATGCGTACTCTTGTTGAAAGCGCAAGAACTATGCTGGTTAGTAAAAATCTACCAAAAAGACTATGGGCAGAAGCTATGAATACAGCTACTCATGTAATTAATAGTACAGGTCCTGTGAGAGATGGACTGACTCCATATGAACTGTGGTTCAAGAAAGGACTTGCTCCGATTAATCATTTTCATCCGTTTGGTACCAAGTGTTTTGTACATGTGCCAAAACAAAAACGGAAGAAGTGGTCAGTAAAGTCAACAGCAGGTATCCTAGTTGGTTACTGTGGTGAGCGAGACGGTTACAGAGTTTATGATGGATGGAATGTCATAATCAGTCGTGATGTTGTCTTCAAGCCTTTGATGAATAGTAGAGCAGAGGGCAAGGAAAATGATAAGGCAGTGATTGAGGAAGACACTATTTCAAATGTATCCGTTTCTATAATACCAGAAGTTGTTGATAAGTTTACTGAGTCCGAAGTCAAAAATCAGTTTATAGATAATACAAGTTCAAGTTCAGAAGTTTCAGCCTCTGAAAGTGATAGTCAAAATTTAGATGTTGAAAATGAAGATCATTTAGATGGTAGTGGTGAATTTAATCGACCAAAGAGACAGTGTCAACCTCCCACTTACTTAAAGGACTATGTGATGTTAGCTGAAGCTGGACCAACCTATGGAGAAGCTGTAAGCAGTCCAGAGTGGTATCATTGGCAATCAGCGATGAATGAAGAGATGGGGTCCCTTCATGAAAATGATGTTTTCAAACTTGTATGTTTACCCAAAAATAAAAGAACCATAGGAGTAAAGTGGGTGCTTACAAAGAAGAGCAATCCAGAAAGATATAAGGCAAGATTAGTTGCTAAGGGGTATGCTCAGAAAGAAGGCGTGGACTATTTTAGTACATACAGTCCAGTTGCAAGATTTGATACTATAAGGACAGTATTGAATATGGCTGCTCAAGAAAATATGTACTTAAAACAATTTGACGTGAAGACAGCTTTCTTGTACTCTAAGTTAGATGAAGAGATATATGTTAATCAACCAGAAGGCTATGATGATGGCTCAGGTAAAGTGTGGAAATTAAACCGTAGTTTGTATGGGTTGAAGCAGAGTCCTAAATGCTGGAACAAACGGTTATCTAACTTTATGAAATCTCAAGGTTTTAGAGCTAGTACGACAGATCCTTGTCTGTTCATTCGAGAAGTTAATAATCAAAATATGTTTGTTGTTATTTATGTGGATGATGGACTTATCTGTGGAACTGATGAAAAACAAGTTGATGAATTTGTTCAAAACCTGAAATGTGATTTTAAAATCAAGGTAACAGATCCTGAAGTGTATTTAGGAGTTGAGATCAAAAAGAGCAAAGATTCGATCACACTTAGCCAGAGGGCATACATTGATCAAGTTTTAGAAAAGTATCGAATGGCTAACTGTAATCCAGTGTCAACACCTGTTGACAAGTTTGAATGTGACAAAGAAGAAAAGTCTTTAACAGCTGGTGTGCCATATCGAGAAGCTATTGGCAGTCTAATTTACTTGACAAATACCCGCCCAGATATTTGCTATGCTGTTAGCATGGTTGCTCAACATGTGAATAGCCCAAGTATCAAGAATTGGTCTCAGGTTAAGCGGATTTTCAGATATCTGCAAGGTACAAAGGACTATGTCTTACAATATAAGAAGGGAGATCAGGTTCTTAATTGTTATAGTGATGCAGATTATGCAGGTGACCAAGAAAGTAAAAAATCTCGGTCAGGCTGTATATGTATGTTTGCTGGAGGAGCAATAAGTTGGTTCTCAAAGAAACAAAATTGCATTTCTCTATCCACAACAGAGGCTGAATATGTAGCGGCCAGTGAAGCAGCGAAGCAGGTTGTTTGGCTGAAAAGTTTGTTGGAAGAAATGAAAGGTTCTTCAGTTGAAGCTAACTTGTACATTGACAATGCTGGTGCTGTAAAATTGACTCAGAATCCTGTCATGCACGGAAGAACAAAACACATAAGTGTACGATATCACTTTGTGAGAGAGAACCATGAGAAGGGTGTTTACAAGGTTGACCATGTACCAGGCAAACTTCAGTTAGCTGATTTTTTAACAAAAGGACTTGTTGGTAGTCGATTAAAGGATTTACTACAACTCTCAGGTTTGAGGGCATGTTGAAAAAAAACCTAAGAGTTTGTTAATATTTTTTTTATTTAAAGAACATATGTTGTTTCTTTAATTGTAGTAATTTGTTTACATCTTGAATCAAATAAAGTTTTACTTCAGTTATTTTTCACTTATCTTTTTTATAAGTTTTTCAATAAAAGTACATTATTAATTGAAACAACGTGGATTATAAAGATTTAATCTGTTCACTCATATCACATGTTTCACAGCCAACCGATATGTTTATCTGGTGGTTCAGTTCAAAATGTACCGTGAAAACGTACCGAGCTTGTTGGCAAAAGCCGCATCTAAAAAAACTGATGCTAAAATTCAAACGCCATCACCAAATGCAGTCATTTGCTTTCAGAATTGCCTCCTCTCAACAAAAAAATTGATTGTGTTCACGCCAAGAAGAGTGGATCTGTATTCTGTGGGTATTCCGATACTAATGTTAATATCTAGTAAATCATCGTTGGGAAAATCAGCGTTTATTATTGAACTTACAATTAAGAACTAAAAAGTACTCTACTTATTATTCTTACTATTAGTATTAAACTAATACTAGGGAACCTTATATCATGTACCTTGATGTTACTATTAGTATCAATAATACTTAACGTGACTTACCTACATCTTCACTATAAGTAGGAATGAATCCAACTAATGGTGAACCAATTGTTTATTACTAATGTTACTACATCATATTAGGTACGAATATTAGTAACATTTGATTCTCTTAGTATTACTAACACCTTGTATTTAACGATTTTATAGTTGTATATCTTAGTTATTCATTTAGAAACACTATGTACATTAGCTCAAAACCTTTTAACCTTACTACCTTCAATAATTGTTACTATTAGTATTACTTGTTTCTATACATATTACTAACCAAAAGTCTTATTATTAACTAGTATTACTGCAGAATGTGCCCTAATAACTAAAAAATAAAATGTCCAACAGTACTAACTGATGATAAGTATTAGTATTGGATCTCTCAATAACGATATTAATACTATATCTTAGTATTACTTCCTTCTCTGTTTTAGGATACCTTACCGATGCTATGGAAATATGTACTTGTTTAGGCTAACTATTTACTAGTGGCAACAACTAGTAATTATTGATACTAATATTATCACTTGTTCATAAAAGAAACATTATCTTTTAGGATTACTGGGATTACTATTACTATCAACCTTTTCATATCATATCTTATTTATATACTGAAAAGCGCTCATACAATAGGTTCATCAGCATGTATACCATGAAACAATAACATGTAATAATCAGTGTTACTATTAGTATCAGTTCGATACTAATGTAGGTTTTACCTTGTAGGTAGGTATCATTATATGATATGCACCAAAATAAGTACTAAGAACTAACAATTTTACTATGAATTGTTGTTTACTTTAACCCTTTTAACGCCAGCCTAATTTTTCATGGTGGTGCGAAAAACGCCAAGCTAATTTTCAGTAGATGTGCGAAAAACGCCAAGCCAATTTTGACTAAAATGCAGAGTCTTGCTTAAAAATTCACAGTAAATTCATTAATTGTCATAAATTAATGAAATTAGTCTTGTTTTGTTGGTATTGAGTTGTACTATAACATAAAAATAAAAGTTTTAATTGTTGGCCATTTTTTGGTTTTGTTAACAAACAAATATAAATTTACTTTTTTTATTTTTAAAAATTGTTGTACTTTGTAGTATCATAACATACCATAAATATCAAACCACCACATATGTTAGTATTTTATCATATAAAACATTTAATTGTTAGCACATACACAAAATTTGAAGAATTTACCTTGATATATACAGATGTTATGTTGCATTTTCCAGATATTTACATTTTGAGAAAAATCACATGTTATGCCATGGTAACACAATTTTTCATTTGAAGTTCATAAAAAGTATTAAATTGCACTAAAAACTTATACAACAGTCTAATATTACTAAACTAATAAACATTTGAAGAATTTACCTTGACATATACAGATGTTATGTTGCATTTTCCAGATATTTACATTTTGAGAAAATCACATGTTACCATGGTAACACAATTTTTCATTTGAAGTTCATAAAAAGTATTAAATTGCACTAAAAACTTATACAACAGTCTAATATTACTAAACTAATAAAATAAGCCCACTTTTTTATATTTACAGGGTCTACATACAATTTGTAAACAAACCACAAACACACTGAATGGATGAACTGGGTCATCTAACAAAAGTAAACAAAAACAACTTTGGTTCCATAGATAGAGTATAATGCATAGAAAAAATCCAAAGAGGTTAAAATATTTTTCTTTATGTTCCTTATATACTATAGAAAGAGTGTGCCAAATTTCATTGACTTTGATTAATATTAAAGACATGAAAAAAAAATAAAAATGAACGATCGATATAGCGATTGTTAGCAGTTTTAGCGCGACTATGAACGATCGTTATATCGATCGTCGGCGATTTTCGCACAAGTGCCGACGATCGATATAGCGATCGTCGGCGTTAAAAGGGATAAATATTGTTTCTAGTAATATTAAGCCACTACTAAGATCCCTTATCTACACCTTGGTGTTACAGTTAGTATAAATACTATTTTTGGGTGATTTACCTACATCTTGGGAATGTATGCTTCTAATGACTAACCAATTACCTACCACTAACAAACCATCGGATGTTATGCACTTATATTAGTTTCACTTCAGTCTATTAATATTACAGTTAATTTTTATAACCAACAACTTTATTGTAAGATATCTTACTTATACCTTGATAAGTTTTAGTTCCATTGGTTTACCAATCACTAACCTTACTAGCTGATAATAATTGTTAGTATTAATATCACTCTATTCCACTAGTATTATTATAAAAAAATGCCTAACTATGAATTAGTATTACAATAGACACTGATTTGCTTTGACTGACTAAAAAAATATGAATTCTAACAGTTCTAAGTGATTATAAGTGTGGGTATTTGTATCTCTCTATAGTGATATTTATATCATATATTATTAGTATAACTAACTTCTCAGTTTTGGGATATCTTGTTTGTACCTTGGGAAGACCTGATTCTATTACCTAACTAACTACTAATTAATATCAGTAACACCTGGTGCTTAACATTACTAATAGTATCACTTAATTACATATTGAAAACTATCTATTAGTATTGCTATATATTAGAATTACTATCACCTTGATTATATTACATCTTACTTATAACTTTGGAAGATCTGCTTCCATTGGATCACTAGTCTTCATCATTAACAGTAGCACCTGATAATTTGTTTTACTGTTAGTATCCGTTCAATACTAATGTAAATGTACGTTATGGACTCCTTTGGAATATCTGATGTTTACCAAAATAATTAATAAGCACTAGTAGTCTCCTTACTTATGTTGTTAGTATTGTTACTATTAGTATCAAGCCGGTACTTACGTACCTTATCTGTACTTGGTTTTACTATTAGCACCAATAATATGTTTAGGTGACTTACAACCTACATCTTGTACCTAAACTTTGGGAACGTCTGCTTCTATTGGCCAACCAATAAGTAGGGGTGGCCAGTATACTTTTCCTTAATAAATATTATGTTAAAGATGTTGTGTATGTTCAAAAAAATAAAATCATTATTTTGTCGTTATATAAAATCATGAAATACGCAACAAGATATGTTGATGATTTGCTTCACCTTGAACAGTTTCGTCATGATTAATAACATCTACTAAGAGCAAACATATTAGTGTTATCACTATTACTCATAGAATTTGCAAACTGTGTCGAGCAGTTATTTCTCCTTTTTACCATGTGATGGCCGAGACAGCTACTTGTCTATCCTTCCCTTATACCCCTCCACCCTCCACCCCCCGAACCCCAATCATAAATGTAGTACATAATTGTTACTACTACTTTAATATATATAGATCTATAAATACTTACTTAACACAATAATGTTAAAATATGTTTTTTTGAACATGGTCTGCATTTTAAAGAACAAATAGTAAGTAGTAGCATATAAATAGAAAAACAAAATAACGATTCCAAAAATTATAACAGATCTTCAAACAAAATTTACATGGTTTCCCAACACTGTAATTTGTTTACTCTATAATATCAAGGTGTGGAATAATCTGTACTATCTCAAAAGCCTTTCATTTATATTATACTAGCTGAACCCGGCGGACGTTCTCTCGCCTTTCATTTTTCATTGACATACCAAAATAAAGCAATAATTATAGAAAAAAACCATGCTACACTCTCAAGGTGAAATGTAGAACTACAATAAATCAAAACATATACAGTACTGTTGTTGTGAGAACTTCAATCTGCTTATGGCATGTGAAACTACATTAAACCACACAGTCATATGTTTTTTGTAAACAATTCAGATTCTCCATTTGAATAACATGGGATCTTTAGGAGCCCGTGGGGCGGGATCCTATGGACGGATCTGCATCAAACTTCACAGAAACCATCTCGGGAGTATACAGCACAACATCCTAAAGTTTCATGGCGATCGGTTGGATGGTTTGGCAGCGCATGAACTTCAAACACACACACACACACACACACACACACACACACACACACACACACACACACACACACACACATATATATATATATATATATATATATATATATATATATATATATATATATATATATATACAAACATTCTCTTTTATAAATATAGATTATTATTATTAAAATTACTAGTAATACTCTTCAAAATGGAAAATGAATGAGTAGACTTAAATGTTAAACCAACAGTAAACACATTACGAGTACTAATATTACAAACAGTATCCAATATTAAATAATGCATATTGATAACAATATAGTAATTAAATTCAAAATAAAATTAACAAACTAAAACATATTTAATTTAAAACACTACATGGTCTTATTAATAACAACAGGATAGTTAAAGCAAATAAACTTAAATAGGAAAATCACTATATGGCCTTATTAATAACAACAGGATAGTTAAAGTAAATAAACTTAAATAGGAAAATCCCCTCTTGACAATGGAAGCAAGAAACATTATCTGCTTGAAAACATTCCAGACATTTTAAGAACGTTTTTTTAGCAGAGTTATTTAAGATGTGTTAGTTGTTCTCCTTTTTTTAATTATCTTGTGTACTTTTGATTTAATTTGCACCCAAGATATTTTTTTAAGTATTAGATATCTTTTTACACAAAGATCACATTTTGATTTATTGGGAATTATCCAATTGTTTATATCATTCATAAAATATGAATTTATTGCTGTCTTTTCCTCTTCAGTCCAAATATCCCTCCTGCTATAATGGACCTTCCTGGCAATGGAACTTATGTTGGGAATACTTATTTCCATGGATGTTGAAGGTGGAGAACTTTTTGGAGGACTATGTTCATAATTTCTGTGAACTTCCTCATTTTGTTCGTTAGAAGAGGAATCTGAGTCGGATTTATCACTAACGTCAATATTTAGCTGATCCAGATTTAACCCAGGAGTGAGCTTGCCTTTATCGAACTGGAGCAAAAGTTTGCTTACTTTAGCAAGTTCCATTGTTCTGTCCGGAAGTCTGTAATATTCCTTATGAATACTCAAGTCATGACCAAGATGGCCAGATAACAGTTCTAAATCATTTAGTGACAGATTTAAGACCTGAGACACCGTGGCAATGTGTTTCCTCAAGCTGTTGGAGGTTAATTTCTATAGATGTTTAGCTCCACATTTAAGGGCAATCAATCTTAATGCGTCATTCCCCCGAATACACTGATTACTTCTACATTTAGCAAAGATAAAAGGATTTGTATCTGGGACCCTAAACTGTTGCCTTTTCATTGAAATAGTTTCTATGCTTTTTTTTAATTTTTTAGTTAGCAGAAGTGGTACTTTGCGTCCTTTTTCCCTCTAATTTTAATCAGGCTTAAATTCTTGACTAACAGTTTTTTTGTGAGAATTTAAAGTAGATTCTATTTCACCTTGGGGTTCTTGATTAGTCATTCGAGCCATAAAATCATCTTTGGTCAATCGCTGAACTTATCCGACTCTCTTTCTGTTTAATGTAATGACATGAGCTAATGTAATATGGCAGAATTCTATAAATCTTTTTCATCTGCCTGGTTGTTCTCAATCTTTTGGAGAAAAATTATGCTCTTATTGTGTATGTACATAGATGTATGTATTCATACATCTAACATCCTCAGCAAGAGGAAGTAGATTTGGACTTGTCAATATCCTCCGTTGCCTTTCTGAGGATAGAATTAGTCCAATTCAGTCTATACAGCTCCATGAAGTCATCAACTTCTTTCTTTTTCCTTCTCATTTCTTGTTACAATCGCTTCATTTTTTACTATCATGAGACACTTTTGAAAGAAAATCCAAACTTAAGAGCTTGTGTTGATCGTTTCCTCTTAGATGAGTCAATGCCAGTTAATTTCTTTACTGCTTCAACAGTAAGAAAAAAGTTGTTTGGTTTTTAAGGCATCCCTCAAAGTAAGATAGTCGCAATCAGGCCTGTTTTCGTTTAGTTGGAGCAAAAATCGAGAAAGTTCTCTCATTTTTTGTGAAATGTCATTCTTTAGATTTTTATGTGAACTATGCTTATCACAAAGCCACTGGCCATATTTTTAATTATATCGTCATTCCTCACTGTAAGTGATTCCTTGTCAAGTTTTCATATTATTCAATATATCTAAGAGGTCATTTGAAGTATCATTATCTGCGTGAGCAATGTTATACTTCTACCAATTGTGTGCCCTAGTATGTTTTATTCCTTTGGGATTGTTCCAACATTTTAAAGCATGCCTAGACAGTCTATTTTTCTTTAAAACCCCTAAACATATTTGCTAAATGGCAGTTAGGGTACATTGAAGGAGCACAATCCTCATCGGTGCTTGAAGACAACGAAAACAGCTTGAAGTTAGAATCAGATTTAGTATCAGTTTCGTCAACTAACTCGTTAGTGGAGTGCTGTGAGTTTTCGTCCAAAATGAGGCATGCAATATGTGTTGTATTGACCTCCATCAATATTTTTGGCATCATCTATATAGTCAATATTTTCAATATTTGATTCTCTCATTACAGATAGTTCTTGTTTATTTTTGGATTGATATGTATTGTTATTTTCAAGCGATAAGTAATCAACCAGAATCATCCGAGTCACTGTAAGGAACGAGGCAAAATTTATTTGGTGTAGGTTCAATAATGATTTGCTCTTCTGCGTCAGTCCTACAACTAGATGGCAATATTCGAACATGGTTCAGGGTCCATAGCATTGGAGATATCTGTACCTGCTTGATTCATTGTTAAATTAAGGATATGTGTTTGATGTTGAGAGTCAAAATTCCGATTGCTGCTAATATTTTCCAAGTCTGCAACGCAGGTTCCATCATGGCCAAACGTACAGTGATAGTAAGCTACCCATAGCCCAAATAAAATTGATTTACTATAATGACATACTTCAATAACACTTTTAGGTATTTACTCGGGAGGGTAAATTTTAATATTATGTTTCAATCGTTCGTACATATGAATATTGTCAGTTCATAAGAACAGTGAAGTTTATTTTATAGTAATTATCAAGTTGTTTGCTGTGTGTATGTGAGTAAGCAGGGTAACCTGTGTTAAAGATACGTTTATTCAACAAACAAATAATATTGAAACAAAGAGATACTCAAGTATCATGAAATAAAATTGTTAAATTATATATGATAAATATGAACGAAAATAGTTTTGCTTATTTTATTATTTTTATAATAACATGACTAGTTAAGTATTACTACATTATAGCAAATATCTGCGTAATATGTTAGTCTGTTGTACCGAAAGTGCTGAATAAAGATGAAGTACAAAGGCGTAATCAGTTGAATGCCTGATCTTTCTATAAATAGAGATATACTAGAAACCTTACTAAGCTACTGATAAGTCTTAATCAGAAGTTATAAAGTCAAACTACATTGAAACCCCCTACTTTACAGTGTTTAATAAACCCAGCTAACTAATATTATTTTCTTATATTTTTTAATTAAATTTTGCAAGATCGCAATATAGCATTAAAAATTTCGGAGTAGGCTTTTAAATTTAAAATAAAATTTTAAAATAAAATTTAAATTTTTAAATAAAATTAAATATAAACTATTATTTATTTGAATTTCAACAGTTTTTTTTAAATTTTGAAGCGCTAAAATAAAATATTTCCATTTTGGGTTAACTAATATGCCATATTTTTTTTAAATCCCCATTAGAACTGCTAAAAAATTATTACATTTATAATAGGGGTTGTCTTTTAGTTTTCCACCCAAAATATAGGGATTGAGGAACTTAACTTGTTTAGTGTTAAATCTTTCTTTTAAGCGAAAAATTTTTTAAAATTTATGTGCATTTAAAAACCATGTTTACAAAAAAAATTAAAAGTTGTGTTTTTTTTTAAAATTTTATATTCTAAAAAATTTTATAAAAATTTTTCAATTTATTAAAAGTAGTATTTTAAAAAATTTTATAATAAAAACATTAAATGTACTTGTTTTTCGTTTTTTTCGTAAGGTCTTCAAAAATGTTTAATTTAATTTTTATATTAATAAAAGGTTTCCCCTATGGAAATTAAAATTTTTTAAATCAAAATTTTTCCCCGGGGTTTTAAAAATTTAAAAAAAATGCCTTCTTAACACTCTTTTGACGACTTTACATTTGTTGAACCAATACAAAATTAAATCATTAAAAAACTAAAACGCATCAACCCTTTTCATATGCTAAAAATTTAAAACTTTTTATCTAAAAATAAATTGTTATCACATCGGGCCCCCAGATTTTTTAAATAAAGTCACTCATTAAATTAAAGATATTTGGTAAAAATTAAAATCTAATCTAATTAAAGATAAAGGAAAAACACAACGTCACAAAAAAACCCCCAAAATTTCCCAAAATGGACCTCCCCTAAACTAACTGAGGGAAATAAGGTTGGGGACACTTCCAACGATCCTACCCCCAAATGTGTATATTTGGGGAATTGAAGATCTCGGTCTAAAAACCTACAGAACTTTTTACAAAAAAGCTTTATTTCCCTTATAAACAAGATGGTGGCCTTTTTTATTTCCCAAAAATGGATTCCTTGGTATTTCTTTTGGTAAAAAAAATTGTTTATGCCTTTGGGCCTAAAGGATATTCAGCATAACGAATAAATACCTTAAATATAGATGTTAGATTAAAAGCTCAAACTTTTTGAGTATCAGGGGGGGCCCCAAAATGTTTGATAAGTAAAATATTTTAATATTATTTTTATTTACTTAAGGGGGAAATGAAACTAAAGCAAATTTTTTCTTATGTTTCCCTTTGTTTTTACTGTCAGTTTTGGGAAAAAAGGGCAAACTTTTTTGGTTTTCTACTCCAAAAAAACGAAAGATTCTTCGAAAAAAAAAAAGTTATTTATTTAAAAAAAAAGGGCCCCAAGTGAGTTATAAAATTTACGGGGTTGTTATTTCCAAAAAAAGGAATTTTTTTAATTATATTTCGAAACAGAAACGTTCACTGATTTCTAGCCCCCCCTTTCCACTGTAATGTTGTGTTTTAAAAAAGGATATTTATTTCATGGGGCAACTTTCTCATTAGTTTCTTTTTAGGGATTTTCACCAACTCTTTGTGGGCCCACCCCCGTTGTAAAAAAAAAACCAACAAATAAGCCTACCCCAAATTTAATGTGATAAACAGTTTCGGCTATTTCTAATTTAAGTAGGGGAGGGGTTTTTTTTTGGGTTTTTAAAAAATTCTTAAAGCCCCATATCTCGATCATAAATTTGATTTTTGTCATGCTTATAAAAGGAGTTTAAAAAAAAATATTCTGTTTTTATTTTAAATAGTTTTTATTAATAGGGTTTTGTTGGAAACATATATAGAAAAAAAGAAACAAAAAAAAAAAAAAAAAAAAAAACAAAAAAGGGGAAAAAGAAAAAAAAAAATAAAAAAAAAAACAAAAAAAAAAAAAAGAAATTAGTCAATTTAATTTTTTTAGCAAACCGCCATTTCGACAATCCCAAGGGCCAAAACGGTTTTCGTGATCGTAGGCCCCATTTAAATTTTAGGGTTTTTGAAACCCCCATTTTTTTGTTTTTTTTGAAACCCCCTTTGGGCTGGGGGGAAAGGGGGAGCGTTTGGTTTTAACCCAAAACGTTTTTCATAATATATGTGCTTTTTCGTACTTGTATTGTAATTTATTTGTGCTTTTGTGTTTTTTTATTGTTAAAATTTTTTTGTGTTTTGGCGGGTTTTAATTTGTCTTTATACTTTAGGAATTATTTTTGTTTTACAGTGTAATGTTAATTGTTATTGTTTTTAAAAAAAAGAATTAAAAATAAATTAAAAGGGGGGCTTTAAAAAAATTAAAGTTTTTAAAACAAAAAATATCCATTTCAAGCAAAGTCGTTTCAAAGGGCTAACAAAAAATTTTTTTAAAATTACAAAAAAAAACCATTTTTTGAGTTAAAAGGGTTTTTTGTATTTTCGTAGTTTTAAACTGGTTTAAACAATGAGTTCATTTACAACTAGAGGGTTATTAATTTAAAATGTTATGTTACATTTTAATTTTTTAAAAAGAAAGTATTAGAAAAGTTTCCAGTTAGCAAAAAAACCCTCTGCAGGGATAGTTATCTAAAACTTTTTCCCAAAAAAATTAGCTAGTGTAATAGGGTTTTGTGGTGACTTTTTTTTGACAAATATTTTAGTTAAAATTGAAACAAAAAAATAATCAGTATTAATTTCTATAAAAAGAACTAAGGACGAATATCAATTCAGGGAAAAGTCAATTTTTAAAAACTGGTACAGTATAATGAAAAAATGTGTAGTATGGCAACGTATTCAAAAATTTAAAAAAAAGCATTAACATTCTTTAAAAAATTTAAAAAAAAATACTAAATATGAAAAAAACTTTACAACTTCTCAGTTTTAGTTTTAAAAATATAACAAATTCGTTTTAACATTTTTCTAACATTTTTTTTCCTAATGTTTTTTTTTATCTTATTACTCTTTAATCAATTTAAGACATTTTATTTTTTCCCTTTTTTTTCCCTTTTAAGTTCAGATCCATCATCTCATGGCTTTCTGATTTGAAATCTCTGCCCCTAATATTTTTCTAAGCTTTTTAATCTTGGGTTTTTGTCCTCCAAGGGTTTACTGTCCGGAGTAAAAGCAATTTTTTTAAATTTTAAAAACGGTTGTAAAAAAATAAAATAAATATTCAGAACTTTTGTCACTAAATTATGCAAAGGGGTTTTTGGGTTTTTTTTAAAAAAAACGAATTTGCCCTATTAAAATTTTCTTAAAAAAAAATGTTATTGCGGAATTTTTAATGTACCTACATTCAATCAAGGGAAAAAATTAACAGAAATGAAGGGTTTCTAAAGAGCGAATTTTTTCTCGACAATGTTTATTAAATTTTACATTTTACCTATATCAAATGTAATTTATTATAATAGTGATAGACAGGGAGGGTTGGGGAAAAAACTCCCCTTTAAAAATCTTAAAATTGATTACATTTACTAAGAGCAAAAATAATTTTGGTTTTCCTATTACTCAGGGCAAGAGATAAAAAGAAAATTGCAAACTAATTGTTTGTAAAAATGTATGGCAGTTATTTTTAAAATTTTTTTACCATGTGATGGCCCAAGGGGAGCTACTTGTCAATCCCTCCCTATCCACCACCCGAAAACCCCCAAAGATTAAAGGGGTACTTTTAAATTTTAAATGCTGGGCGAAAAAAGATGTAAATTAGTTTTTAACAATCGTAAAACCGGGTTGGACCCGGGGTTTGGGTTTTTTTGTACACTATGTACATATTGCCCAAAAGTTTCGAGCACATTGCAGCACTATCTTCAGGGGGACACAATCTGCTATCGATCCACAGAGTATATTTTATTATTTCTCTGTGGATCGAGTTGCAAAAAGTGTATATGTATTATACTCGGGGGATTTTGAAATTAGGAGTATGTCGCCCTGGGGATGAGTGCTGCAATGTGCTCGAAACGGGTTTGGGAAAATTTTTACATAGTGACATTAAAAAACAGACACGGGTTTAACCCAGATTACGATTGTGTAAATAGGGTTATTATCGGGCCGTGGAAGTCTCCCCAGAAGATGTAAAATTTGGTTTTAATCTGTTATAAAACAGCCATGGGGCTTTGCTGCGGCTTTTAAGAAATTACATTTGCTTTATTTTTTTCTTCGTGAATAATATACGGTTAGGCACATGCAATCTATGCCTTTTGGGAAAAATTTATGAAAAACTAAAGACGTCAAACATAGCCGATCTATTGGTTAAATTTTCCCTTTATTTTTTTTTTTAAAAAGTTAAAATATTTTTTTACAGATCAAACCATCAGGGGAAATTTTAAAATTACTTGGCTTTGATATTTTTTTTCGTTTTACCAAAAATGTTTTTTTTCCTTTTTCGTTTTTTTTTGGGGGGCCGTTACCCTTTTTTTTTCGTTTTTCCGGTGTTAATTAAAAGTACATACTTCGTTTTGGTTTAAGAAAAAAATCGTGAAATGTGCCTTTTTTTTTTGACCTACTGATCACTCAAATTTTGGTTTTGGATGAGGAGGTTTTTTGGGGGCCGGGGGATCGAAATTAAACTTTTGTTTATTTTTTTTTTAAGGACTTTTAATATGTGGGAATTAAATTTAAAAAAAACCATTGTCCCGCTGTTGTACTTTTGGGATCTCAAGAGAGGTTTGTTTTCCCTTTAGTTTTTTTTTAAAACCCGTTTTGTTTTTCTATTTTAATTTAAAAAATAATTGTTAATTTTTTTGTATTATTTTTTTTCTAAACTAAAATTCGTACATAAAAAGAAAGTTGTGTTGTTTAAACGTTTTTTAACTAAAACTTTCTGAACCAATTGGGGTTTAAAATTTTCGGGTTTTTTCCTTAGGTTTTCCCAGAATAACCATAATAGCCTGTTTCCGTTTCAAAAAGCCTTAAAGGGGAAACGTCCCATTTGAAGCGTCCTTTTTTGAAGAATTTTTTTATTTTTTTTACCATGCCGTTTGTTTTTTTTCTTGTTTAAAAATTAAAAATTTAAAGGGGAAAAAGCTGTTTTTAATTTTATAACCTAAATTTTTTAAAAAAAAAACTATGCATAAAAAAAAAGAGGCTAATAAATAGGGTTTTTATTCCATTTGTTTTTTTCGATTTTTTGTTGTCAAAAAGTAATTATTTGTTAAAAGTTTTTAGTTAAAAAATTTATTTTTAAATTTTTTTTTTACGGGGTGGGGTTTTTCTTATAACAATTTTCCCCGGGCCCAGGGGTATTGGGGGGGGGGGCCCTTTTCCCCAAAGTTGCCGTTTAAATTTGTTAGGCAACGATCACTTTAAAATTTAAAATTTAATGAAAAGGATCGTTTTAAACGCAAAGAGAAAAAAACGCCGAGTTTTAAAATGGGGGCAAAGTCGTGCCACGCTTTTAAATCCCGAAAAAAGAATTTCCCGCCCGAGAAACCGCTCGATTTGCAATGGGAATCGTCGGGCTTTTTTAAGAGATCAACAAGATTTGCAAGAAGAAAAATATTCCACGCGTTGATTTTTTAAAATTAAGGGTGCATTTTAATACGATTCCACAATGAATTTTCAGCTCACACCCTTCGGTTGGGCCATTGGCCCCATGGAGAATTTTTTTGTCATGCGGAGATTTAAGTTGGGGGGGAAAAAAATCCCGGATTGTGTTTCCTTAGTGGCAAAGTTAAAAAATGCCAATATTGACTCCACCCTGAGCCCCTTGAACTCATTTCTTAGTGGGGGAAAAAACCTCAATCAAAGTCATTTTTAGCAAAAAACCCCAAATTTTCAATGGATGTTTTCCCGGGTGACTTCATTCGGAGGGGGAATTATTGGAAAATTGGAAATTTAATCCAACATTCAAAATTCAAGGGCCCAAAACCACCATTTGAAATTTGGGTCATTGCTTCCCCCTGAAAATGGAGATTTTAAATTTTTTACAAATAAAATTTTAAAGGGGAACGTTGAGGAGCAGCCCTTTATTCCGGAAAGACAAAAAATCAAAACTTCCCCTAAGAAGAGAAAAACCCTTTAAGGTCTTCAGCCCGCTTCTTAATGAAACCTTTTTATTAATTAATTTTGTTGAAGACTGCTATGGAAACGCAGGGACATGATGATCACAAAATGGTGATCAGAGCAGAAAAAAAGTCCAGTAGGAAAAACAAAGAACGAGGGGTTTTAAGCCTCCAACAGTAGATGAAGGGTTTCGATTCTTAAAAGTTGGGGAAAAACCTGGAAAAAATCGCGATATTTTTACTTACACGTGCGATACTGGAAAAAAACTGCAAAGAATATATGAAACACACCGGGTCATTGACCGTTTTTCCGTATCCCCCTGATGTTTTTGGGAAGGAGAGGATGGGTACCACTTCAACATCAAAAATGGTAAAACCGTTGAATGGTGGGAAACTACCAAGAAGCTTTAAACCCCAAGAAAATTTTTTCCCTTATGTTTGTGATTTCGTCCCATAGTGACAACTATTTGCTACCCATTTCGTAGACTGTTTTTTAGAATTTTTGCGTCGCAAAGTACGTTAAAATCGGAAAAAGGGCGCCCCAAATTTCTTTTGGTTAAACCCAAACCAAACTGCTTTTGGAGCAGTATATACATTTACGTGATGCCAAAAACCAAATGAAGGAGATGCCGCTAATGTTGGTGACTTTACAATTTTCCCGGTGACGTACCCCAGGGAGCCCGCGTCATAGGGATGGGAAAATGCCCAAGGGGCAATTGGGCATTTTGTCCGTTTTTACGTCGTCCAGACCCCTTCATTACCCTTTTCGTGCAATCCAAAAAAGGATCGAAATTTTTTCAAATTTCTGCTTCCCCGGGCAAAAAGTCGGGGTTTATCGGCATTGGGAAAAATCCCCCCCCCCACGGGGTTTCAAGCAAAAATTCGGTCACTGATGGGAAAAAACATTGTTTTAAACTATGCATCCCTTTGGCGATACGCGATGCTGGATTTTAAATCTATCGAATGGCAAAAAAGAGGGTTTTCCCATGGGACAATTCTTATTTGGTTGGTTTTAAAAAATTAGACCCGATCAAATCGATGAAATTATTTGTGCGGATTCCCGATTTGCAACTGATCCAGAAAAAAAAATGTTTTTGTGATCAAAATATGAACCCTGGACCTTGCGGTTTCATTTTAAACCCCCATCCCTTGCTGGTCGACGGCAAGTGTTCAAAGCGATTTTCCACGTTTAAATTTAAAACAGGACCATCAATGGTAACGATGGTTATCCCAGTATCGCCCTAGTCACCCGACAATGGGCGGGGCCCAACTACCACAAAAGGGAAAAAAAAAAAGGGAATTTTATTTATTTGGGTTTACAAAAAGTTGGAATTTTTCCATATTCTCCACTCCTTTCAAAAACATTTAAGACACATTGCAACATTGAGTATTGCAATTCAGTAAAGTCCATTAAATACATATGCAAATATGTCACAAAAGGTCGCTACCTTTTGTGACATATGGCAGTTTTTGGAATACAAACTAACAATACTAACGATGAAATTACAAACTATCAAGTTGGTAGATATGTAAACTGTAACGAGGCGATTTGGCGAATATTCTCTTATTCCCTATTCACGAACGTCAATCCAACAGTTTTACATTTGGCAGTTCATCGTAGAGAAATGGTCAAAGAGTATATTTTATCTTTGAGTGTTTGTGGATTGAACCTAGAAAATGCGTGTTTCTTTTTCACACGGCCAACTATACGTGGCATGTTCACGACGGTCGGCAAACCATCCGAATTTGTTTGTACTTGCGCCCTCAGAAAAAAACTAAAAATGTCGTTTATCACAAAGTGCTTCACAATTAAAAGTTTAACCATGAAGGTCTTAATGTCCATAAAGGCTTCAACATTAAAGAATAATGCTAACACAAATGATAAATAAATTAACTTTATTGACTATATTGAATGATGTATGTTTGTTTATTTTTTTATAAATACTATATTTAATAACTGTGAGTTATTTAAATTATATGTAGCCTATATTATGTATTTATTATTTAATAATGTAAACGTGCTTGAAAAATAATTTCACTCATAAGCTATTATCATCACAACATGTTAACATCAACACATTATCAGATTCATTGTTAGGTGGTACGAAGTTCGCGTGGTCAGCTAGTTGTTCATAAACAATTAACAACAAATTACAGTTGTTTATTTTTATAAATTAAATTAATACTTATAATCATCTAGATTCTAGAATATAATGGCTGTAAAAGAGGAATAGTAACAACTATACTAATATTACACCAGTAGTGTAGCTATTCGTTAATCAATCAGACTAGTGGAAGAGCAAAAGGCCATGCGAAATGCAGAAATCAAACGCTAAACCCAAAATATGAAGTAAGGCAGTCCGAGTTAGTGAAAACAACAGGTGGCATGATTCATTGTGCGATAAGAATAGCGGAGCGGAAGTGCAGCGTCTGGCGCGCCTTCCCCACGCCGAGGCAGGAGTGGTGACGCTGCATACACAAGGTACCCCACAACCTGCAGAAACATACTGACGGGAGTTACACACTTTGCCTTCCCCATAAAATGTGATTTCTACGTATGAAACATTTTATGAGTTTTGTAAAAAATTATGA